>ML783131.1:138661-156071 GCA_009831015.1 Picea engelmannii | reverse complement strand
AATGTTATCCTTTAAAGTTCCTATGAATACATCAATCAAGTGCTCATCTGGAATATCTGTTACCTTTATATTGAATCTTTGGAAGTTCTCAATGTGCTCGGTAACTGAACCCTTTTGCTTGAGATTTATCAATTGGCTAAAGAAGGTATTGCTCCTTGTATCCGCATAGTGTGCTATCATTTCTTTCGTGAAAATTGTCCAAGTGACGAGTGATTTGCAAGAACAAAGCCATTGATACCATACAAATTGATTGGGTTCTAAATATAAAGAAGCAATTCGTACCTTTTGTGTATGTGGCACATTATGTAGATCAAAGAATTTCTCCATCTGAAGTATCCATGTGATTGGGTCCTTGCCATCAAACTTCCTCATATTGATCTTAGGAACCTGGTTGGTCTTCAACCCAAAGTTGGAGTTTCTCCATTCTTGATTCACCTTCCTTGTGTCCTCATCATGAATTTCATGGGATACATTTTTACTTTTAGGTGTCCTCTCTATTAAGAATTTTTTCATTCCTTCCATGATCTCCCCTTTTAAACCATCCATCTTAGTATCCAGCTTAGCTTCCATTGAATCCATCATCTCTTGTAGTTCATCTTTGGTTATTTTCTTCTTTTGTAAATCATTTATGTCCCTACGCATTTCTTCACCTTCATCAAGAGTCCAAGTAGGATTGTCTGGAGGCTTATTTGGTGTAGAAGTTCCCTTTTTTGGTGGCATGTTGGCCAAGTATCACTTTAAAACTTGATTTTGAGGTGGTTCTGCTAGACAATCTTCTTTTTATTGTATCTCCAAAATTTCGGCCCTTCTGAGTATGAAATTTTATTTTTTGTAGGTCTTTGATATTTCTTTTCTTCAATGCCACAGGTCTGATAAAAATTGGATGTGCCAAGTGGAATTTATGGTAAGTTCCATGCAACTTGCTTATTTTTGTCCTTTCCAAGAGATATCACTTGTATAGCGTGCCCCGCATAAAATAATTGATATCAAATTCTAAAAATCGTACTAGAACTACTACAAACTGTCCACTATCCAATGCAACCAGTCTCACTCAATTTGGATACTCTAGGAAGAATTTATGATTGTTTTACCTAGAACACCTGCTTGATACTAGTCAATAGGACTAGTCAGATACCCTATCTTCCACATGGTGTATCTACAAATTTAAGATGACACAAAAGATGAAATTACTACCACATATACCTTACTTATTTCTGAGAATATACTCCAGATTTCTGGGTCTGAAACGTTACAGAAAAGGTTTTATAGTGAAAATTCCACATTGACTCAATTCAGGATGATTCCAGAACCCTATCTTACAAAGGATGTATCTCAAAAAGTATAAGGCCTCAAGAGCTGAAAGTTTAACCCAACGTACCTTGATTCGTCTACTAAATATCCTCCAAGTCGTTCCTTTTGAAACATTGTAGAAAAAAGTTATAGCGAAAATTCCACGGTGTCTCATATGTAGCAGTGAAACCCCAAGACCTTGAGCTTTGATACCATATGTTAAGAACCAAATATCAATATAGCATAGAAAAACCTCAGAATAAGTAATGAATGCCTTGAAAAAGAGATAATTTTAGATAATAAGCCTCTTCAAGGGGGCAACCTCCTTTTACCCCACATAAATGTTCAAGTACAAGATGATTCCAAATGAAAATGTCTCCTTGGTATATATATAGGAGACTATGAGGTATAATTACAACTAATGGAATAAAGCCGACATAAATAAAATAACATTACTAATGTAATATGCCCCAATTAAGGGGTAATGAGACAATATTAGGGCTTAACATAATACTATAGACTGTTTTCTAACCAATACATTTGGTCTTACTAAATTTGGATCTATTATGAAGAAGTTATGACGTTTTTACTCGAAACACATGTTTTAAACTAGTTTCAGGACTAGCCACAAACCCTATTTTCCACGGCATGTAACTCCAAAAAATAAAATGACCCACAACTAAAATTTATATCACGACTACTTGGATATGTTTCCTCAATGGCCTCCCAATTTCACGATCTGAATCATTCTAGAAAAAAAATTATTGCGAAAATGGTGAGATGACCTATAAATAACATACCTTAGAAAGCATCATCAAAAGAATTTATCCTCCCTTGAATTTCAGCCTTCTTTACTTCACCTTCCCTCTGAAATTTAGCTTAGATATCCTTTGGTTACCTCAGTCACCTGTATATATTCAATTTTCTAAAGTGTGATTAAAATGAGAGAGCCTTGCCTCTTATTTATACTTTCATGTAGCTTCCTTAAGGGGTTACCTTTTAACCATCTTTACCCACTTTCCTTATTTTAGGGTTAACCCACTTCTAACCACTTGTCAACTTAGTAATTTCTCCATTAACTTTATTATTTAAATAATTTCTCGTGTATTCACTTTGAATTATAGTACACTCATCACTTCACTTTATTAATTACCTTCTAAAATATCTTAAACCACTTTGACTACTTTGACCTTTTGGGGCTTCTAGATGACTCATGAGGGTTCTCCAACTTCACATGGCTATAACTCTCTAACCGTGAGGAGTTATGTGGCATTCCACATACCACTGGAAATGGCATAACATGTACTATCCATCTAGGATATTCATACCTGCAAATATATCAAAACACATAATATTATCCATCAAACAAACTTGGGTCCATTACCCAAACCTTTCTCCAACTTCACATGGCCATAACTCTCTAACCATGAGGAGTTATGTGACGTTCCACATACCAATGAAAATTTCATGACATGTACTATCTATATGGAATAGTATTTACCTACAAATATATCAAAACTCATACAATTATCCATCAAACAAACTTGGGTCCATTACCCAAACTATTGTGCTACCAGAATTTGTTACCGAACTTTCTTCAAGGGTTGACATCAATGCAAACCAACCGAATTAATCAACAATCCCCCCCTTTGGCATTGATGGAAACACTCTGATGCAATAGTGAAGTCATTTCACTCATGCTCCCCCTTTACCTTTACCTTTTGTTTTACCTTTGCATCTGATAAATCTCCCCCCCCCTTTGTTATCAATGGCAAAGGTATGTTTCCATCCAAGGTTGCTCCCCCTAACTAAATTTTCCTTGGGGATACTCTCCCTGACTGAACTCTTCCTAAATCTGATCATCCAACCTGAAATGTCCACTTTATGGTGTTTCCTCGTTTAAATATAATACATATAAGATAAACATTCAAAAGCATTCATTTTGGAGTATAAATTACTCCGAGACTCTGGCGTGGATACTCAAACGCTTCCAGTGGAAGTGGTTTTGTAAAGATGTTTCTCATTTGTTCTTTTGTGGCCACATATTCAACTTTGATGTTCTTCTCTGCAACCCATTCTCATAGAAAGTGATACTTTATTGCAATGTACTTCATCTTAGATTGCATCACCGGGTTCTTTGAGATATTGATGGCTCTTGTATTATCACAATAGATTGGAATGGGATCATCATACTCAACCTGTATATCTGTTAGAGTTTGTTTCATCCATAGAACCTGTTTACAACATCCAGCTGCTACAATATACTATGCCTTGGTTGTAGATAAGGATATTGATGATTGTTCCTTTCTTAGCCATGATACTAAACACTCACCCAAGTAGAACACTGCTCCACTGGTGCTTTGTTGGTCATCAATGCAACCTGCCCAATATGCATCTATGTAGGCAATAAGTGATAGATCATTTTGGATACCATAATCCAAACTCTTATGTCCCTTTGAGATATCTGAAAATCCTCTTTACTTCTAATACATGTGATTCCTTTGGTGTTGATTGAAATCATGCCACTTGTCCAACTTTCTGCATTACATCTGGTCTGGATGTTGTCACATATAGTAAGCTACAAATCATTGACCTGTATTTCCTCTGGTCTCTAGACTTTGAATCATCATATTTTCTCAACTTGCAATTGGTTTGCATAGGAGTGGTAAATAGTTTGCAATATTCCATTCCAAACATATTTAGCATTTCTATGATATACTTAGTTTGAGAAATAAAAATTCCTTGGTTGCTTTGACATATCTGAAGACCCAAAAAGAAGGATACTTCTCCAAGTAATGACATTTCAAATTCATTCTGCATATTCTTTGCAAATTTTTGGCTTAACCTGTCATTAGTACTTCCAAAACAATATCATCAACATAAATTTGAATTAATAAAATACTACCTTGAGTTACCTTGATTTAGAGGTTGTTGTTTGTGCTTCCTTTCCATAGTTTGTAGGGATTTTTGTCATTGTTGTTTCTGAGCATTACTCTGTTTTGAATGTGAACTGATGTATGCACTGCATGTGTCCAAAAAATATTTGTTAATTTGGAATCCATTAGCATTGTTCGAGCCATTTTCTGTGTAATTATCATCCATTATGATAATGTTCTTTTCTATCTAAACCACTCTCTGAACCAATCTATGAATCCATGATCTCGTCCATTGTCATATATCTATCCAAACTTGTTAAGTGTTCTTACGAATCCATCTCTGTCCATACTGTCCAAGACTCTACTTGCACAACTATCCATAATGCTAACCCATTTATCACTATACTATCATGAAGTCTTGATTAATCTATCAAACTATACTTCTGCCAACTAACTGCTCTGAATATCTCTTCTCAAACTCTGCAAGCTACTCGAAGGATGGTTCTTTGGTCTGTCATAGCTATCGCATAGATTCCCCCTGTCTAATATTCATAGTACCCCAGAGTCTCTAAGCAAGATGGCTCAGAACAATTCCTACCTTGATGTGTATTCATCATCATCTTCATTGGTAGATTCATCATCATCTTCATTGGCAGATTCATTATCTCTCTGAGCTTTGACTTCTTTCTTTATGTCTATGGATTCATATTTCACTACAATTCCTGAAAGTACAATCTCTTGAACCTGTTCCTTATTTACATGTCCTTCCTTTCTGACATCTTTGTTTTTCTCTGTAGAATTTTCTTCATCTCGTTTTATTACCAATCTTGTGATCTCTGGTACCTGGTCTTTGTTCACCTATTCTTCCTGTTTTCTTATCCATACTTTCTTATATCTAATATCAGTGTTCTCTTTCATGGAAGTATCGATCATGCTTCTACAATCACTGGCTATGTGTCCATAGTTATTAAATTTGTAACACTCAATGTTACGTGTGGCCACATACGAACTTCTTGCTTGAACATTTCTTTTATAATCCCTGCAATTTGAAACCTTATGCCAAAATTAGTACAATAAAAACAATGACCATAAGAGAAATTTGCATACCTGGGAGTGAATGATCTTCTTTGTGGTGTAGTCCTTCTGAATTTCTGCCTTGACTGATCATGATCATTATAGAAGCTTCTTTGTGGCTTGAACACAAATGGTCTTCTTGAAGATGCATCTTCAATAGTTTTCTTAGATTCTGGTTGACCATGATTCCTTCCTTTGAGTACTTCTACATAACTCTTCCTATTTTATTCATTCTTCTTTTACAAAAACCTAGAGTGCTTCTCTTCATTCTATGTAACTGATGTGGATGTTTATGTCTCTTCAAAGTTCTTTTTGAGCTTGACGATTTTACTTCTAAATGTGACAACTTCTTCTTCAAGTTTCTCAACCTCTTCTTCTTTCTTTAATATCTGATACTTCATGACTTCTTCTATTCTCTTCGCTTCTTCGAGATGAATTTTTAATGTGATTATTTCTTCTTCAAGTACTTTTTCTTCTTGACCAAACTCTGACTCAAGATGGTTTAGATCGTTAGTTATTTCCTTAAGATGACCTGTCAATATCTTCTCTATCATTTCTTCTTCTTCCTTCTATGATGCTATGTTGGCTTCCAAACATTGCTTTTTCTATTCAAGATTTTCTTCGATCTTTTTGGATTCTTCTAGCTAAGTTCTTAAGTTCTCAATGACCTGTTGGGCTTCTTAAAAAATGTTAACACTTTCCTTTTATTTCATCAATTCTTTCTTGAGTGACTTGTTTTATTCTCTTAGTTCATCTAAAGCACTAATCAATTCTACCCCATAATTGTCTTCTTTTTCAATTTGTTTTTTTGTCTCATTTCCTTCATGGCATTCTATTTCAAAATGTCCACGTTTTTCACAATTAAAGCAAAACAACATACCTCTGTTGATTATGTATTGTTCATCTTCTAAATCTGTTTGACATGGTGAACACATTTCTTCTTGATCTATACCTGCATATTCTTTAGCATTTTCTGAATCTGTGATGGGTGAAGAATATATGTCATGTAACTTATCCAAAAATTCTTTGGCTGATGAACATTTACCAACCTTTTCCCTTACCAGATTAGGTAATTCTTCCCAAATGAAATCCATTGTTATTTTGTTATTCTTCTTCAATTTCTTCTTGGCTGTAGTCTTTACTATTTTTGAACTATCATATCCTGTAACCCATGATAGCCAAATATAATGCCCCATGTGCCTGTAAAAATACTTTCGTCCTTATGCTCCACATCTCATACTTTAAACCATTTTGACCATTAAACAATGGTACTCCATTCTCAAATAATCCATGATCTCATTCCAGTGGTTAAACTGTATCCTGAAGGAACATTCTCTGATAACAATTGTTGGGTTACTGAGAGGGGGGGTGAATCAGTAATAGAGAAATTCAATCCTTTTTAACCACAATATGCAAGTGTTATATCAATGTAGCATTATAATCCAATAGTTGCAGAGTAAATAAGAAATGAACAAATGAGAAACCATACACATACACAGTACACAAATGTTTTTACGTGGAAACCCAAAGTGGGATAAAACCACATAATGTTTTTTCTTATATGTCTTTGAGAATTACATTCATTGGAAGCACCAACTTCCTTTTTTTTCCAGCAACAACTGGAAGGAGGCTCCAGCCGCCTAATTTCTTAGGATACAACCTGAGGGAAGATCCAACTTCCCAATTCTCTGGCTATAACCAGAAGGAGGCTACGACCCCGTGTGTTCTCCGGCTACAACCACCTATCCTTACCCCATCCAACCGCCCTGACATAGAAGTAGAATGATGAAACCACTGTCACACTATCACTATGAGATATAATGTTGTAAACCTGTACCAATCAACCTACACCAAACAACATGTACCAATAACCTGAACCATGCATCAACCATACAACAACCTGTACCTCAAACTATAATCAACTTGTACCATAAACAAGTGCATCAACCATGCACCAACCTGTACCAAATAACTTGTAATAAACTTGTACCATAAACATGTGCATCAACCATGCACCAACATGTACCTCAAACTGTACCATGAACAAGTGCATAAACCATGCACCAAACCTATACAAATAACATGTCACAACAACCTGTCCAAACAACCTAGCACAACAACCTGTCTCATCAATCTTATCAACCAAATCAGATCTACTCACCAAGATCAATCACCAAGACAGCTCTCAAATATGTGCATCAACCAAGCATAACACAACAACTCATAATCATCACCAAGATCAATATGTGCTTCTAATAATATACCAATACAAGTATGCTACATCATCCATAAACCATGTCTCAACAATAATACCAACAAGTGCCTCCAACCATGTACCAAGTATGTACCAATCATGTATCAAATACTCATCAACTATGACTCATCAAGATGTACCAACATCATCAATTATACACCTCATGTATGTTTCAACTCATCAACTATTTGTGTCAACCATGTACCCAACATGTACCTCAACCAAAATCCCTCATTAATTTCATCATCCAAATATGATTTGTAAATCTGTAATAGACTTGGTTTATAAGATCACATACCTACAAACTTTCCTTAACTTTAACAACAAGAGACTAGCATTTTCATCAAACTTTACTTTAGTCTCACATGACTAATTTTGGATTAGTAAACAATCCTAGCTTGAAATAATCATAACTCTTGAAATAATCATAACTATGTACCTGCAATGAATAAAGATCTAAAAATGGTACAAAATGTTCTTCAGTGTCTTTTATGCAATTCTTTCAGACTTCACTACTTGGAACCTCTCAAAAAATGAGTTATAGCAAAAATGGCATACCTTGTTGAATTCTGGCTTATTCTAGAGAGAGAAATTGTAGAGCATGCCTCGCACAGAATATTTGTTTTCTGGATATGAAAATTGTACAATGAATACTACAGAATTTACTCTAACCAATACATTTGGTCTTACTAGTTTTGGATCTTTTATGAAAAATTTATGACGTTTTTACCCGAAACACATGTTTTACACTAGTTTCAGGACTAGCCACAAACACTATTTTACGCGAAGTGTAACTCCAAATATACAACGAACCACAAGATAAAATTTGTATCACATATACTTGGATATGTTTCCTCAATGGCCTCCCAATTTCACGGTCTGAATCATTCTAGAAAAAAAATTATTGCGAAAATGGTGGGATGACTTCTAAATAACATACCTTAGAAAACATCATCAAAAGAATTTATCCTTCCTTGAATTTCGGCCTTCTTTACTTCACCTTGCCTCTGAAATTCATCTTAGATATCCTTTGGTTACCTCAGTCACCTATATATATTCAATATTCTCAAGTGTGATTAAAATGAGAGAGCCTTGCCTCTTATTTATACTTTCATGTAGCTTCCTCAAGGGGTTACCTTTTAACCATCTTAACCCACTTTCCTTATTTTAGGGTTAACCCACTTCTAACCACTTGTCAACTTAGTAATTTCTCCATTAAATTTATTATTTAAATAATTTATTTTTTATTCACTTTGACTTATCGTACACTTATCACTTCACTTTATTATTTACCTTCTAAAATCTCTTAAACCACTTTGACTACTTTGACCTTTTGGGGCTTCTAGATGACTCATGAGAGTTCTCCAACTTCACATGGCCATAACTTTCTAACCGTGAGGAGCTATGTGAAATTCCACATACCAATGAAAATGGCATGACATGTACTATCCATCTAGAATATTCTTAATTTCAAATATATCAAAACTCATACCATTGTCCATCAAAAAAACTTGGGTCCATTACCCAAACCTTTCTCCAAATTCACATGGCCATAACTCTCTAACCATGAGGAGTTATGTGACATTCCACATACCACCGAAAATGACATGACATGTAATATCCATATTGAATAGTCTTACCTGCAAATATATCAAAACTCATACCATTATCCATCAAACAAAATTGGGTCCATTACCCAAACCATTGTGCTACCATAATTCGCTACTGGAATTTCTTCAAGGGTTGACATCAATGAAAATTAATCAACAATTATCCCAACTTACAGGTGTGTTGCATTTTTTGCAATAAAGTGCCTCAAATGGGCTAATCTTTAGAGATGATTGGTACCCATTGTTGTAAAGAAAATCTACCAGGTGTAGGTAGTCTTCCCATTTTGATGGTTTGTCCATCACATACACCCTCAACATATCCTCAATCACTTGATTTACACTCTCTGTTTTACCAAATTTTGGATGACAAGTTGTGCTAAAATTCAGATTTGTTCCAAAACCTTTAAATAATCCTTTCCAGAATTTTGATGTAAATTTTGGATCTTTGTCAGACACAATTGTCTAGGGAATACCATGCAATCAATAAATTTCCCTCATATAAATATCAGCAACATTGGTTGCCTTATGAGTGAGATTCATTAGAATAAAATGGGCAGCTTTAGTAAGCTTTTCCACCACAACCCTGATAGAATCATGCTGCTTGTTTTCTATGGGCATCTTGGTGATGAAAAACATTGTTACCACTTCCCATTTCCACTCTAGAATGGGTAATGGATGTAGAAAACCAGCTGGATACCTATGCTCAACCTTGACCTTTTGAAACTCCAAACATTTGAAAATAAACTCTGTGACTTCTTTCTTCATGCCGGGCCAATAATATTGGCTCTTGACAGCTGCAATAGTTTTCTGATACCCTGGGTGCCCAACATAAGGTACATTATGCATTTCTATTAATTTCAGATTTTTCAATTCTTGAGAATTTGGTACATAGGTTTTGTTTCTGTATGTGAGAACTCCATCTTCTCCCAGCTTGTAATCTTCAACTTTCCGCTGCAAATTACCTTGTTGTAATTTTGTTATTATTTCCATGTACTACAAATCTGATTTTGCAGCCTCCAATATTGTGTCCTTCAAATCTATTTGGTACATGCTAATGGATGTAGCATGAAACTCATGCAATTTCCTGCTAAGTGCATCACCCACCTTGTTCTCCTTCCCTTTGATATGCTTTATATCGAAGTCATACTCACTGAGAAATTCTAGCAATCTGCTTTGTATGACATTTAGAGTTGGTTGTCCCGAATAAATATTTCAGACCATTATGGTCTGTCCTCAACTTGAACCTTTTTCCCATGAGGTAGTTCCTCCACATCTTCAAGGCATGCACTATGACTTCCAACTCCAAATCATGAGTAGCATAGTGCTTTTCATGCTCCTTCAACTTCCTTGATTCATAACATACCAAATATCTATTTTGATTGAGGACTCCACCAAGTCCTTCTTTACATGCATCAATGCATACAATGTAGTCTCCATTTGGATATACAATCCTTAGTATTGGAGCATCGGTTAATAATTTCTTCAAGTGCTGGAACCTCTTTTCACATTATGTTGTCCACTCAAACTTTACTCCCTTCTTTTGCAAGGAAGTGATCGGGTGAGCAATTCTTGAGAATGCTTCGATAAATATTTTGTAGTAGCCCGTAAGGCCCATGAATGATATGAATTATGTCACATTCTTTGGTGTTGACCATCCTCTAATAGCCTCAATCTTCTCAGGATCCACCACTATCCCTTCCTCAGATATGATATGCCCCAAATAATGGTTTTGGTTCTGGTAAAATGAGCACTTAATACATGTAGTACCAACCTCAAGTGTTCTTCATGTTCTTCTTCTTAATTGAAATATATAAGAATGTCATCCAAAAAGACAATGAAAAAATTATCCAGGTATTCTTAGAAAATTCCATTCATCAAACACATAAAAACAACTGGTGCATTTGATAATCTAAATGGTACCACTGTGAATTCATAATGGGAATACCTTGTTCGGAAGGTAGTCTTGTTGATGTCTTCTTATTTAATTATTAATTGATGATAACTTGACCTGAGATCAACCTTGAAGAACATTTTTGCATTCTTCAACTAATCAAAGAGGTCACTGATCCTTGGAAAAGGGTAGCTATTCTTCACGGTTACCTTGTTCAACTATCTGAAGTCCATGCATAGTCTCAAGGTTCCATCCTTCTTCTTCACAAATAAAACTGGGGCACCCCAAGGTGACACACTTGGGCATATATATCCCTTCTTCAGAAGCTCTTCAATATGCATTTTCAACTCCTTCAGTTCTGGTGTACACATCATGTAGGGAGTATTGGATACTGGAGGTTCTCCAGGCATTAGATTTATGGAGAAATCAATGTCTCTTTTAGGGGGTAGTCCTCATATTTATTTAAATACATCCTCAAACTCCTTTAGGACTGCATGATATTCAATATTTGACACCTTATCTCTAGATGTCTCTTCCATATGAGCTGCAAATAATTGACATTCTTTCCTGTAACTTTTCTTCAGTTGCATTGCTGAGATTTCTTTGATAGTTATTTCCCTGGGAATTCCCTAAACTGTCCTTAGGTTCCCTTCCTCGTCTAGGAAATTAAATTCCTTGTTATAACAGTCTAGTATAGCATGGTGTTGTTCCAACCAATCCATCCCAATTAGACATTCATAGGAACCTAAAGGCAAGATGTTCAAATCTGCCCTGGTGTTCAGTCCATTCATGTCCATAGGACATGACTTAACCATCTCAATAAATTTTCTTTTGGCCTTGGCATTCAGCTGGACCAACCAAGATTTTCCATGCTTGCTTCTTGGAAAATTAAATATTTCCACCATCTTAGGATCTATATAACTATGACTAGCTCCTGAATCAATTAAAATAACAATGGTTTGTTTGTTGATCATACCTTCTACTTCAATCATATGTTACTGGAACTATGTTTTCTTGTTGTCAAGGGCTGCATAGATCCTTGGTACATTTCTACCCATGTCCTCCATTGTTTCATATTTCTATACATTGTGAGCAGTCCTCACCTTTTCACCCCTGTGGGGAAAATCTTTGAAGATATGATCACCTTTACAGTCCTAACATTAAATAGGTTGTTTCCTTGGCCTTTTCCCCCTTGTATCCATTGTTCTAGGTTCTCTAGAAGCTGGTTGTCCCTAAGAACTATTTCTGAAGAATGGTGGCTTAGTCCCCTTCTTCCTTTGATCCATATTGAATTTCTTCTTGTCTTCCCAAGATTTTTGGAAATTTGGCCTTGCTTTATGCTGATCATATAGGAATTTAGCTCGTCTTATGGTCTCCTCCAATGTTTTGGGATCATCATATTGTATTTTGTCACTGATGAATGATGGAAATCCACTCAAATACATTTGAATCTTAACTGTCTCATCCTTTATCAAAGAAACATACTTTAACAACTCTAAAAACCTTCTTTTGTATTCATTAATGGTCATACTCCCAAGCTTGAATTCAAAGAACTCCTTCATTTTCTTGTCATAGTATCTCTTAGTCAAGTATTTATTTTCAAAATACTTCTTGAATTCCTTCCAAGTAACATTTTTCTCCTTAATGTGTTGCACCTACACAGCCTAATCCCACCACATGGATGCCTTTCCCTTGAGTTGATAGATGGTAATTCTTTCTTCTGCGTGTGAGGAATAATTATGTAATTGAAAACACTTTATCATGCCCATCAACCATGTCTCTACATCTTCATCCTTCTTTTGCTCACCATCAAATGTAGGAGGTTTGATTTTTTTCATTTATTCTCAAAGTTAATCCACCCTAGACCTCTTCTTATGCTTCCTGGCAAGGGATGGACTTGAGCTATTGTGTGCTCTCCTATTGGAATGCCTCGAGGAGTGATGGTGATGTCTGCTAACACTCCTTGTTCTTATTTTCTCATCAAGAGGCCCGTGACTTCCTAATTTTCTTGAGCCACTCTCCTTATCCAATTTATTTTCTATTATGTTCAAGGTCTGCATTAAATTCATGTTTATCCTTGTCTTTCATAAGCCTTTCATTACCAACCTTGTGGGTTTGGACATCCTTTTGCAAGTTTTTAGTTGTCTCCACCAAGTTCAAGATTTCTTCCTTTCCTTCTCCATGTCCAATTGAGTTCGCACCTTCATTACCCAAATGGACCTCCATCCCTATGATCTCACCTTCTTGGATGTAATACCCTTGTGTATCTTCCATCCTTCTACACTTTGTGCTGATACTAATCTAATCTAGTGGTTGTTAACTCTGCAAAATGTACAACCAACAAGACTTTGTCAGGCTAATGGATTCAACAATTTCATGAAATTATGAACCATTCTAGTTCAATAATACATCAGAATTATTTCTTCTGATTTTCTGAGAAATTGACAACTGGGCTCAATTTTTCAGGTAAATAATTATATTCTACTTTTCTAGATCTTTCGAATGCTTGCTTCCATGCTCAATTTTGAGTTTTGAGCAGAAAGTTATGAATATTTGAAAATTGTCCTTCATGGGAGGTAATCTTTGTACAATTGTTCTTCTTCTTCAGAGTTGAATTGACTCTTGGACCCTTGTTCAATCCTCTCATAAAGTACATAGGCCTTCTCTACATATTTAAGCTCATGTTTGTACAGCTCGTAATCCCATATATTCCTTCTTCTATCCCCCTTATGTCTTTGAAAACATCAATTCGGGCACTAGCCCCCTCTTATTTCGGCTGAAGTCGCATAGGACCAAGGGCTATGACCAAGTACTTAGCTAATATGCACTTATCTAGAGCTTCGACACTCCGAAGATCCGTAACTTTAGGGTTCATAGGTTCTTACAACAACCTACACAATTTATCTTGAATATCAAACTTCCAAACTTCTGGGCTCCACTTAGTACTGCACACCAAAGGTGCTACATGTCAACAATATGGTGGTGATACATGGCCCCACTGACGAGCGACACGTGTCAAGTCACAATTGGTACAAAAATCCTTTCAAAATAGTGAATTAGGTTGGCACATGGAAAGTGTAAAGTGGGTCCATGTCACCTTAGGTGACAGCATCATACCACATCACATCCGGTGCTTCGGGACTTCATAACTCCGGGCTTCAGAGGATTTCACAATAGAACACTTCAAAACTCTTGAACCCTTTCTCTCTAGACCTTTACTACTTTGATTCTCTAGAGCTTCGAGACTTTGAAGGGATTCTCATCATAACACAACACATATCCCAAATGTTGAACTTCCGAATAGGTGTTCCCTAGAGCTTCGGGTCTTCGACGCTCCGAAACCTCTGAACTTCAGAAGATTTCACACCAACATAATTCATAACTCTCGAACAAGTGTTCTTCGAAGCTTCGGGACTTTGGAACTTCGGGCTTTGGAGGATTTCACTGTCGAACACCACCCCACCCCTGAACTGTCGAACATTGAAATTCCAAACACTTTCTTATCTTCAGATACATGTCCCTGAATAAGAATAGTTCAGATTGGTTCCAAACTTTGGGACTTTGAGGACCTCTCCACTCTACTCAACCACCACAAAATTTCCTCAAAGTGTTGAATTGTCAAACCACTCAGGGATACAATGACTCGCCTTCACCCAAACGATCTATAGTGTAGATTCACACTGGGGCTTCGAAGCTTTGGGGATTTTTCCTGCTTTCTGTCAAGGAATTAAAAATTGTCGAAGAAATAAATTTTAAAGGACTGGAGGGATTAACCACTGCATTCCTTTCCCAAATCCAATGACTGTGAAGGATTCAGTCACTTCTTGTACAGATCCTATGACCACTATGGTTTCCTGAACTGCTACACCTCCCTATCTTTCAAACACAGTTAAGGTGTGCTCTCAGCACCCTCTTGGCACCCATGGACATTCTGAAAATCGAATGTTTCCTAATTAGATAACAATTCTCTCTGAACTCTTGCTTAAATTTCCACTTACATGGCCCATCCAGGCTTAGTGTTGAAAACTGAGGCTCTGGTACCAATTTGTAACATCCCCAACCTTCCAGGTTAGGCCATGCTACTCCACAAAACACTCTGATGCCATATTGTAGCATCCCTTGCCTTAGTCCACTAGGATATGCCACGTAACAATTCATCATTTCTACAGTATATATTTATACAAATTTAATACAAAAATATACATTCTTCTAATGCATAGATTCATGCGGAAATAATAGGAATCCCATACATACATCATACATAGGAAATACTTATAAATATAAAGACATGAACGAATACACAACATGTAATTGAAAACATAATTAATACTTATTGTTTTATATAATACCACCGACTGTGTTCAAACCTTCCATGAAACTCCCAGCCTTATACCATGCAACTCAAAGCTCTCAACAGTGGGTCACCCCCAAGCTGGGACTAAACTCCACCCAAGTAAAGGGATTTCTATCTAGGCTAAGGTTACACAATCAATAGGAAGCATTTTTTCCCCATGAGCCTACTCCAACTACCAGCCTACAACCTCTCATTCCCCACGTGCCTGTCCCACCCAAGGAAGTGTGCCCCTTCTCTGCTCAACAATCCTTTGGTTTCCCCACTTCCCTTCTAGGGCTTCAACAACAAGCTAGAAAGGAATTCGCATAACAATGTAATTGCAATTGGGCTCCCTTGGGAAAACACTTCCCCAACAATTCTCTCACCTGGAGATAGTGTCTCACGATCCTGAAAACCCGCCTCTTCTATCCACGGGCCTGAAAACCCACCTCTTGAAACCCACAGGCCTGACAACCTGCTTCTTTAGTCCAACTCTTAAGTCAACCAGGTACAGGCAATGGTCCAGGTGAAGATAGCAACAAAAAAAATGTATGGAGCAGGTGATGGAAAAAACAAAGTTTGGGTGAGGAATAGTATGATCTCGGGTATGGTTCAACACTAGTTCAGGTAAATAACAAGTGTGTTGTGCATAGCAGGAGGGATACAGTGTACTGCTGATAACGAGAAAGTACAGGGTATAGCTCCAACATGTGTGAAGGCTCTAGGGTTGCGTGAAACAGGAAGAGGTTGAACGATGGAGAGCAATGGTTGAATGCATGAAAAATGGTTGAGTGAGTCCTCACAGACTACCTTCCCCCCACACTTATTTGCATGTGCTCTCGATGATGCATGGCCCTCCAGGAGCTCGTTTTCTCTCCAATTGGGATTCATTCACCTTCCCATAAGAACTTAGGATAGAATAATTATCCTCAACATAGTATTTAGGAATAATATTATAATATTCCTTTGGCAATAATCCCTCTATCTTAGCCCCCCTTTCTAGCCCCCTATCCCTCCCTTTCCCTTCCTAGTGGATTCTAGTCCCTCATACTCTTTTATTGTGGTCGATCTACACGCAACAATGTATTATATTAATGATATGAATTTTTACATATACAAAAATAGGCTCATTGGCCTTTAGCATCTAGGCTCTCCATCCTAATAATCACATAAGCCCTCTAGCTCATAATAAATTGACTCACCATCCTACAAAACATATTCACATTTACAACTGGGGCTCAGTCTTGTTGTGTTATAAGCAACCTGCTTATTCTACCACCACTAGAGATCATTAGAGAGGGATTCAAAGAGGTCAATAATTACATGATAAATCAAGCCACCAAGAGTCTCATGTTGCTTTGCTTCTCAATGTTGGATGAAAACTGCCATGTAGTAGATAACTTGCAAAGGTGGAATATGTGGAAGTAAAGGAAATAATTACAAGGCATAAATGCAGATTTGAATAAGAAAGATGTTATCTTTTTGAACTTGTGAATAAATGAACAGTATATATAGACATGAATATGGAAGTTTACATGTGCACTCTCTATTCATCATAAAAAACCTAATTGATGAACTGTTGATCTCTTTTGATATTAGGGACAAGAGTCTACCTCCTAGGGTATTGTTATAAAGAGTTATCGAGATCCATTCTTCCTTTTTATAGAGGTGGTACTCCTCTTTCTCACTCATATTTTCAATCTACTCTTTCAAACAATAGATTTAACATTCAAAACATCTACTGTTAATATTATGGTAGCTGCGGGAGGTATTTACCTCCATGTGTGAACCTGACGAGAATAGAAGACTCTGGGAAGCAAGAGAAACCCTAATGAGTTGGCTAATAACCCTAGAAGCCTTGTCGGCTCAAGAAGATAATTTATATTAGGCTATTAGGCTCCAAGAGAAGAAATCGGCCATAAATTATAATAATATACTGAACAAACACTTATCTAGAAGGAGAAGTCAACCTCAACAAAACTGGCAGATCTACTATAAATACAGGGTGCCAGTTCTCATTTGTAGCATCTTAGAATTGTAGTTCTACAGTTTGGTGCACACTGCAGTTGCAGTCTTGTGCGC
>ML783131.1:93125-103529 GCA_009831015.1 Picea engelmannii | reverse complement strand
TTCCTTTGGCCATGCAACCAAAGGTCACTGCCCTGGTTTGGTGACCAGATGGTGGCAATGTCATACCGCTAAATACCTATGAACATAATGGGCCGGCTCGTGATGAGACCTCCCATCCTCTTGGTTAGTTCTTGCATTTATTTATTTATCATTTTCTTAGGGTCCCTTAGTTTCTTATGAGAGGCTTTTTATTGCCTTCTCGGGGATCCCCTGGGTGAAGCATCTCTAGGTTTTCATTTTTCCTATGGCTTTTATCTTTTACCAGCTGCTTTTACCCCCCGGGCCTTTAGCCCCTTCTTTCCACAAGACAAGATGTACCCTGGATGGTCATCCCAATGGCCAGACTAGGGGAATGGGATGGATGAGTGGGGTTTTAAGATGAAAAAGTGATAATATGAGGGGAGCGGATGATGGTTCTGGAAACCCCCTTTGGTGGCTAACCAAAACCCATGAATACCAACTTGCTAAGCTACCCCATCAATTACCTCAACAATGGTCAAGTAGATTAGTGTAAGATCCAAGCAGTTATCTGAAATGAAAGAGATCTAATGCATACATAAGAAGGTTATAATGATCAAATATGACACATACCATGATACCTCGGACCAATTACCTCATGGAGCAAGAGCCTTTTTTGATGCAAGCCCAGGACGGTAGTGATGGAGGCTGGTACTACTGGCAGGACAAGTCTGGCTGAGAAGAAGAAAAGATGGGTCCTCCAGGACCATGCTCAGGTCGCTCCTGCTCTCTGTACTCCATGTCTAGGACCATGTGGGCCTCGAGACATGATCTCCTAGTTATCCCTAGATATCGGGGATAACACATACGATCTTTGTTTTAGGCGTGGGATATCCCGTTGGAAAGGTATTTTTGAGAAATACACATTATGCCATAAAACTCTAACTATGATAATAGTTTGAATGTGGCAAACCCAAAAAAACATTTTTAGGGCCTCAAAACGATCTCGAAAGTACAAAAAGATGTACTAGTTTGGAACAACAATAGTTAATGGCTCCACAATCACAAGTTTAGGACTCAAAGCACCCTCTAGTTCATTTATTCTTTTATTTTGCATGCTATTTTCTAACTCATGATCTGAAATTGAGTGTGAAAGATCATCCCCAGTGGTAAGGTTTAATTTGAGGAGTCTTGAAGGTCTGAGTCCTGAAACTTCCAATTCTGAATTCCACTTTTGAGTTATTTTCTTATAATTGATGTGAACCTTCTCTATTTTCAATTTTGTTTCATCTTTGTTATACTAGGAATTATTTAATGTCAAATATTTCTCTTGAAAATTAGTTGGTCCCTCTTGGGCCAACTCTTCTACTATTTTTTGACTTTTATAAATTCACAACGCCACCTAGTCAAGCATATTGGTACTATCCACTTCCATATCAACAACGTCTCTTGGCCCTCCAGAATTATGAGAGCCTTTCTTACTTGAGCTTCTCTTTATTTTAGGTTGTGAAACCACATGTGTTTTCTCAACATTAGCAAGAAGTGGGTCATCTTCATCATCTCCCCCAACACATCTCTCATTATTCTCTCCTCCGCCGATATTTGACTCTCGTTTTTCATAGGTAGAGGAGGAACTCCTATGTTGTTGGGGGGGGAGAAGATTGAACATTAGTTGAACTTTTACCTCTTTGCTTCATTCTGTACTATTAACATTGAGTATTTTAACTAATTGCAATCACCAAATCATCATTACATACTTGTTTTTATTTCTTATTGGGGGTGTTATCGCACAAGTTTTAGGTTGGAAAAAGCCTGACCCAAACACAAAACGACGACAACTAAGAGAACACCTACCCACTATCACCTTAGGCAGGTATTACCATCACTTTAGAAATGAAGTAATCACCTCAAGGGGGGAATCTAGGTGACCCTAGGGGGAAATGAGATGGAAAGTGACAAGTATGGTTAGGAATTGCATGATCACTCATCAAAAAGACCTCCCAGTAGCATCCCTATCCCTAAGGGTGACCCACTTACTAGGGTACAATGTCAACCACCAAAGTGAAACAAGGCAAAGAGCATAATGTCCAAGAAAAAATTACATAATCAAAAGCAATAATAGATGCAAAAAAATCAAATGCCTCAAGTATTGAAATCACACTCACCATAATACCCAAATTTTACCTCATGGAGCAAGATCCAATGTCTTCCAGAGGCCATCTAATGTGGTGGATTTCGTCGTGATGAAACTGGAGCTGTGGTGGTGAGGTGGGTTTCTGTCTGTGCAAGTGGACACTGCCAGTCAATCTATCTCTTATTACTCATTGTTTGCAACCTGAGGGCCTTGAGAAATCATCTCCTTAGTTATCCCTAGGAGTTGTGATAAAATTTCGCTCCTACTTGGGGACTTGTGCTCCTCATAGAGTGCATGAGAACCACAACATATTATGGTAGACCCGTGCCTACACTGAAACATCACACTGTAAAATCTAGGGTGATTCTATCACCCTTCATCTATATACATCAAAAACAAAAATGAAACTAATCTAGAAAATAAAATTTTATCATTTTTAAAAAAATTTCTAAACTAAACATGAAATCAATATGCAAGTAGAGCAAAATGAAACATGAAATGCATTTAAACTAACATGAGCAATAAAGATGAAAATATAGGGAAATCAAGATGACCTACCTACTTACCTCGGGCTTGGTCCTTGAATAAGTCAATTGTCTCCTTGGTAATAATGTTTGAGGAGATATCCACTCACCGGTAGTGGCATCCTCCTTTCCTTCTGTTGTTGACAAGTAAAAAGAGTATGGCCTAGATATTTCCTCTATTTTGTAGGGCCCCAACCAAATAATGTAATATCCCCAAGGACAAGCCCTGTTGTAATCATGTTTATGAATTGTAAATCATGTTTTGTAGGCTAGTGAGCCGAGTATTGATAAGCTAGTGGGCTTATGTGTTTATTAGGCCGAAGAGCCTAAGTGTTAAAGGTCGGGAGCCTATTTTTGTATATGTAATTATGCATAACATAAGTAAAGATTAAACATCGTTGCGTGTAGACCGACCACAAAGAAAGAGTGATGGGGGACTAAGCTTCCACAAGGTGGGTAAGGGAAAGGGGGATGAGAGTTTGGAAAGAGGGGCTAATATTAGGGCTTAAGTCCTTGGGAATAATAATTTATTATTATTCCAAAGATGTGTGACAAACATGTTTTTATCCTAAGTCCTGGAAGAGGCAACACATGCAGCTCCAATGTGTGCAAAAGGGAGCGCATACTCGATGGAGTGCATGTAGCTTCATGGGTGACATGTGTAGTCCCAAACACATGCAATTTAACCCAAGAATTGAGCAGTGATGGGGGTTGTTCTCCATTCTGTTGTCCGTTTTCTGAATTGTTTTGAGATTGTGATCGACCTTTGCTTAATTTTATTGTCATGCATTCCTGAAAAAAAAAACCGTGAAGTTGACCAGTGTATTTCCGTGAATCCCATGGCCTCTGTATTGGACCTTTTCAATATTCACGCACGCACCTGAAAACTAGAAATTTGTGAACCATTTTTTTTCTTCTGAGGAACCTGATACCTAAGTAATCACCTCAGTTGTGTTGTGTTTTAGCGTGGGATGTTGCCACCTGCGGTGCCATGCCCATCTATTGTTACTATTGTTATCCCTGTGTGAATGAGTATTGAACAATTGTTGTTGTCCTCACCTGGCTGGAGCTGAGTTGAGGAGTGTGTTGAAGAAGCAGGTTGTCAGGCCCATGGTTGAAGAGGTAGGTTGTCAGGCCTATGAGAAGCTCTCTTTAGGTGAGAGAGTTTGATGGGAAGTGGTATTCTCCCAGAGAGAGTCCAGCACCAACTACGTAGCTTTGAGAATTCCTGATCCATCTTGTTGTCGAGACCCAGAGAGGGAGGTGAAGCACCGATGGACTGTGCTTATGAAGGTGTATACTCCTGGGTGGAACATGCATGTGGGGAATGAGATTTTGTGAGTAGTGGGCATAAGAAGGCTCCTGAGAGAATCCTTCCGGTTGCTCTGTGCAGTTTTCATGTAACATCATCCTAGTCTAGGATTCCCTTTCCTTGGGTGGAGCTTAGTCCCAGCTCAAGGGTGACCCACTGCTAAGCGTGATGAGAAGCGTGGTCTAAGGCTGGGAGGTTCGTGGAAGGTCAGCACGTAGTTGGTGGAGTTACTACAGTTTCAAAGATAAGTACCATTATGGGTTTAATTTCAATTAAAATGCATGTTTGTGATGCTTGTAATATTATCATGTATTCCGTTGAATGTATGAATTACTGTTAATTTAATTAATTATGTATGTTAGTAGTAATATTGTGATTACTCAGTATTGTTGATTAAATTTCATTACATGTGTTAGTTGAATCAATTCATGTTATATATAAATGTATGCGAATGTTATGCATAGTAGTGTTTCCCGACAGTGGGGTTGATGGCATGGGATGTTACAATATGGTATCAAAGCCCATGGTTTCAACGTTGAGCCTGGATGGGACGAATAAGTGGTGTTTAGACCCAAGGTTTCGAGTGGAAATGGTGTTCGTATGGAACTAATTTTGAACCTTAGAATGTTTCTGAGTGCCAAGGGGTTACTTGGTTGTGTTACAAAGCTCAGGAGGAGTAATAGTAGAATAAAACCGCAGCCGGAGTGGCATTTGACCAGAGAGAGAGAGAGAGCTCAACACTTGGTGATCTAGATTTATGCAGTAACACAATGAAATATAGAAATACACATAAATGCAGAGATGCAGCGGAAGTAATACTCCATTTCATTAACAAAAAATGATTGAAATATGCTTACAAACAGAATGGAAATAAAATAGCTTGAGCGCTGGTAGCTTATCTCTGAGAAGAGATGTGGCAGCTATTAGCCTCTGAACTTTGTGTTACAATGAGGCTCGGAGGCCTATATATTATTGAGAAATAATGAAAAACCCTAAACATCCAAAAACCTAACCCTAGGAGATGAAACGCCAGAATATGGGCCCCTTTGGGGTAAATTGGTACATCAATTTCCTGGGGTCGTAACTTTGGCATACTATCTCCTTTTGACGCACATGATACATCGTTAGAAAGATCTATCTGAGGACTATACTTCTCACAGGGAATATCAAGTTCGAAATAAATTTATATTCACAGGAAAATTCATGCCCAAAAAATGTCGTTTAGGGCCTCAAAACGGCTCCGGAAGTTCAGGACTCGAAAAACTGCTAAAAATAGTAAATTGTGCTACAATTAAGGAAACTGAAAAACTGAAAGAAACAATGTTGTGGGTCCAAGTGGAATAGGCAGGTGGCCACCAATATCCACCTAGATCATTCCTCCCCCCTTAGGAAGCAATTTTCCCCATTGTGTTGAGTTCCTCCATGAGATGAGGAAACGTCTGCTGAACTTGGTCCCTGGTGAGCCACTTGCCCTGGTGAAGGAGTTGGCCTGCTTTGACAACTTGATATAGTTGGATCCTCTGTTGGCAGGTGTTCTTGATATGTGTGTCCATAATCTGATCAATTGTGGCTTGTTCCATGCAATCTGGGTTTAACTCTGTTGGTGTGAGTTGTTCTTCCATGTCGAATGTGTCCAATAGAGGTGGAAAGTAGGGCCGAAGGCGGTCCACATTGAAAACTGGGTGCAGACCAAGGAATGGTGGAATACTGAGCTCAAATGCATTGTCCTCTACAGTCTTGGTGATGGTGTATGGCCCATATCAGAGCGGGTGAATCTTACGGTAGGGTCTAGCGAGGCACTCCTTTTGAAAATGTAGCCACACTTTGTTGCCCACCTGGAAGTTGTGTGGCACCCGATGTTGATCATGTCGCTGCTTGTACTTAGAATTGGATTTGCCTAGGATGTCATGAACCTGTTGGTGGATGTGCTGAATGCACTCAATGAAGTTTTTTGCCTTGTCAGCCTCAGACTAGACATGGGCTGAATTTGCCTGAGTAGTTGTAAATGGCATGGCTACATCAATGGGACATAGTGGCTGGAATCCCAAGCCCACCTGAAAGGGGCTGTGGCTGGTTGAGATATGGAGAGCCCAGTTGTAGCGGAGTTGTACATAGGGGAGACTCTCATCCCATGTGCATGGATTATTTGAGTTGTACATGCACATAATGTGTATAATCATCCGGTTGACGAACTCTATCTGGCCATCAGTTTGCAGATGGAAAGATGTGGATTTGGTGAGATTGGTGTCCAGCATCGACCAGAGGTTGGACCAAAATGTACTGAGGAAATTGTTGTCCCGATCTGAGATGATAGACTATGGGATCCCAAAGTGTACCCACACTCGTTTAAAGAAGAGTTTAGCAGTGGCTTCTGTTGTGATATTCCTCTTCCAGGCCATCATAATGGACATCTTTGAGAATATGTTGATGACCACAAAAACACAGTCATTTCCATGCTTAGTAGAATGAAGGCCTAACATGTAATCCATGGAGATGGATTCCCAAGGTCGAATAGGGGTAGGCAACGGAGTATAGAGGCCTTGCTTCTTGATGGTTGGTTTGGCAATGGCCCAAGTAGTGCAGGACTTGATGTACTTCCCGAAATCTTGTCGAAGGTTCGGCCAATAGAAATACTTTTGCAGTACTGCCATGGTTTTCTCGACCATGAAATGCCCAGCGACCCGACTGTAGTGTGCCTCCCAAATCATATTAGCACGCTCACTTGAAGGAACACAAAGATGTCCTAGGTGACATAGCAGGGCATCTTGGAGGTGAAAATTAGGAACTTGCTTACCCTCCAAGAGTGTATTGTATGTGTGGTCAAATTCTGGATCACTTTTGTAGAGAAGCGGCCAATCAGAAGTCTCGTTCCCACAAGAGTTGAGCACTGTGGTTAGCGCCATGATAGGGGGTTGGCTGAGGAAGTCTGCAACATTATTGGTGCTTCCTTTCTTGTACTTAATGTTCAAATGAAACTGTTGCAGGTATGTGGACCACTTCTGATGGTGATTGTTTACAACTTCCCTTGTGTCTGTATGAACTGCAAGGGTCGGTGGTCTGTGTGGATGACCGTTTCCTTTCCCAAAATGTAATGATTTCATTATTGGCAAGCCTATACAATGGAATACATCTCTTTGTCATAAGTGGGATACTTACGGACTATGTCAGAAAGTGTCTCACTGTGATATGCCACTGGATGCCCCTGTTGAGTAAGGATTGCCCCAATAGCATATTTGGAGGAATCTGTCTCGATCTCAAATGGTTGTTGCAAGTTTGGTAATGTGAGCACTGGTGTAGAGCAGAGGTGATGCTTCAAATTGTTGAATGTCTTTTGTTGAGATTTAGACCAAAATAATTTTTATTTCTCTCCTCCCTTGGTGACTTGACTCAAGGGCCAAGTGATATGAGAGAATCCCAACACAAACCTGCGGTAGAAATTGGAAAGACCCAAAAAGCTACGGAGCTCTATTAGGGTGGTTGGGGATGGCCAATCCCAAATGAATTGGATCTTGGCTGGATCCACATGCACCCCCCGCTCATCAATAATATCCCGGATATTGAACCTAGGTCATGCCAAAAGTGCACTTCTCCAAATTGGCACACAACTTGTGTTGCCGTAGTGTTTGGATGACTTGTCGGATGTGGTGTAGGTGCTCTTCCCAAGTCTGGCTGAAGATCAGAATGTCATCCAAGTACACCACTACAAATGAGTTGGTGAATGGTTGCAAGATGTCATCCATTAGTCTCATGAAGGTTGCAGGGGCATTCGTCAACCCGAAAGGCATGAACAACCATTCAAAAAGGCCCTGCTTGGATTTGAAGGCAGTCTTCCACACATCAGAGGGTTCCATTGGTACCTGGTGATACCCAGACTTCAAGTCGATCTTGCTGAAATATTTTCCCCCCTTGATTTGGTCCAAAAGGTCATCAATCCGTGGGATCAGGTACCTATTCTAGACAGTGATCTTGTTCAGTGCCCGATAGTCAATGTAGAGTCTCCAAGTCCCATCCTTCTTTTGCACCAACACAATCGGGCTCCCACAGGGAGATGAACTCGTCCGGATGTGACCTTTCCACAATAGCTCCCGAATCTACCTCTTGATTTCATCATTCTCCAGAACAAAGTGTCGATAGATTGGTCCATTGGGCAGTCACGCACCTAGGCTCAGATCGATGGGGTGCTTGACCTGACAGTGTAGAGGCACCCCTACGAGGGAGGTGAAGATGTCCTCGTACTCCTCCACGATATTATCCATCTATTTATATCATGCAGAGGGGCCCTATATGGAGGTCGTGGCCACAGTCTTATTCTTTCCTTGAGGGCGGATCATTAGGAAAACAAATTTCCTAGTTTTGGTAATGAGTTTACTGCATTGTTTTGTAGTAACCAAAAAGATGGTTGTAGGTGGTGCTATTTTCGGTATCCTGTATAGCTTATTGCCCAAAGTAATAATAACAACACGAGGCTTGGAATCATACACAGCATGTCACTTCCACAAGTATGGTTGGCCTAATAATACATCAGAAACATCAAGAGGAGAAATGTCACATAATACATCATCTGTGAAGGGCTTGATGTTGTAGGGAAGGCGACATTGTTGGCTTATGTGGAGGTCACGTCCTTGGTGCAACCACCCGATGGTGTATGTTTGTGGGTGTGTTGTGGTCGGCAAGCCTAGCCATTTCACAAACTCTACTGAGATGAGGTTCTTCTGGCTCCTGCTGTCGACAATGAACTGCAATGGGGAACCCTTTACCCACATCTAGGAATGAAAGAGGTTCTTTGTCTTATATGGATCTCTTGGTTCCTTCTTCTGAATCTTTGTGGTGGCAACGTTGGCAGTGGGCTCCACATCGATAATTTGCTTCCCCCTGTCATTCCCCTTGTCAGGTTCTGATTCAGATTCGGAGCCTAGATCCAATTCAGAAGCCTTCAACTCAGCTACCAGTGACTGCTTGGATCGACACTCACTTGTGTTGTGAGTGGAGCTCTTATGGAACTCACACCACTTCCCCATGTCCTTTTTTGGCTTCGTGATGTTTTTCTTTTCTTATGGATTTGGTGGGTTGTCCTGGGCCACCTCCCCTTGGCTTGGTCCTTTGTTCGGCGGTTTGCAGGTACCTTTCCCTTGCTTCTGATTTGCAGAACCAAAGTCTCACTTCTTCTGTTTGAACTTATGCTCAATCTTGGCAGCATATCGGTATGCCACACCAAGCGAGGAGATGTAGAGGAATTCTATTTCCTTCTGAATGTATGTATGAAGACAACTGTGGTACCTTAACACCAAATATTTCTTTGAATCTTTGATACCCAACTTTGTGCGTAGGGTATGGAATATATTCGTCATCTCATGCACCTCTTGGTCCCTTTGTTGTCGCAGCATAGTCCATTGTATGTATTTGTCCTCATAGCTCCCCATGGGATAGTATTGTTCCTTGATGGTGTCTTGGAAATAATTCCAAGTGGGTGAGACTGAGAACAGAGAGGGTTCCCCCTCACTCTGTTTCTCCTAGTAGGTTTCCCACCAGTCCTTGACATGGGGGGCGGCTTTAAGGAGTGAAAAAATAATCCTTTCTCGGTCAGAAAGTCATGAAACGAGAAATATCCTTCTAATAGATTCAACCATCTATCAACAACATCTGCATCTATTTGGCCCTCAAATATGGGAATGTCAAATTTTACTTGTACCTTAAAAGGAGTGGCCCCTCTAGAGTGGTTTTTGGATGTAGATACACTGCTAATGGGAAGTCATTGAAGGATCTAGGAAAAGTTTTCCAGCATCGAATTACTTTGTTTCTCGAGGGCATCCTCGAGAAATAATTTGATAGGATCTCCTTCTCCCTCATCTTTCTTTTCTTCCCCCATGGGCGGCTGTCGGGGTTTGCGAGGCTGATCTTGCAATGGTTCAACCAGATCGAGCCCTAATTCCTTATACCCCAACCTCGTGGGGACATGAAAAGAAGGATTGAGAAAGAGCAGACTGCTCTGATACCACTAATATGGATTTATGCAAGAACACAATGAAATACATAAATACACATAAACGCAGAGATGCAGTGGAAGTAAAACTCCATTTCATTAACAACAAATGACTGAAATATGCTTACAAATAGAATGGAAATAAAATAGCTCGAGCGCTGGTAGCTTATCTCTGAGCAGAGATTTGGTGGCTACTGGCCTCTGAACTTGTTACAGGTATGAACTAACTGAGAGGGGGGGGGTGAATCAGTTAGTGTAGATTATTAATAATTTCTCTTCTTTTCTAACTTTGAATCATTAATCTTAGTGGCAGTGAGTCTTTACTGTGAAATCCAGAGTTATAAACATAAAGCAGATAACATAATGAACAGAAATAACACACAGCAGTCATTCACAAGTATGAGACACAGATTTTTCAAGAGGAAACCCAAACAGGGAAAAAACCTCGTCTTCTTAAGATGTTCAGCAAGCTTCAACTTTGTTACATCTCATCTTT
>ML783131.1:69798-85871 GCA_009831015.1 Picea engelmannii | reverse complement strand
CATCTGTTCTTCATAAACAATCGATTGCCATCAATGACAACCTTGATCATCTGCGTCATCTCTGTTGTAGCCATATTTCCAACAGAACTCTGTGTTACAATGAGGCTTGAAGGCCTATATATTATTGAGAAAGAATGAAAAACCCTAAACATCCTATTATCATTCCAGGAAACTCTCCTAGGCTGTAAGTCGGATATGCCTGGTAACTTACTCTTTTTGGAAATATTTTCTTAATATTTGATGTGGTTTTTGGATCAAGATGAATATCTAGGGACTGGACTATGTGTTCAAGACTGTCTAGAAATATAAAATCTCACAAGGCCTTTGAATAATGCAGTCAGACAAGGTTTGATTAAATGGAGAAGGAAAACAACTATTGAACCAAATTATACTCATATAAACAAGCACAATGGGTTTAATAACCAAGGAAATAACTTATGATTATCAACTAAATCAATCAACCAGTGAGATGATAGTCACAAGCAGATTAAGTGAGCATCAATACAGAACTTTCACTCATAAGATATCAGAGAACAGAGGAGAAAAATCTGACAACACAACTGAAGGAAGCTTGCAATTTTTTATATAATAAGAATAGGTCTTTTGATTATAGTAGCAGCATGGTAGAACCCAAAATCGAACCCCTGGTTCATCTCAAAAATAGATATTTATAGTCTTACAAACAGTTTTTACAGATCCTAAAAACAGGGATCTGTATTTAATAAAAACAACTCAATTCTATCTAAACAACTTGAAAGTAAAGTCTTTAACAACTAAACTAGAAAGTCGAACTGTCTTCAATCTCCAAAATCACTAGCTGCATCCTTCTGCTCCTGATCTCTGTGATGTGGTGAAGAATAACAGGGCATTTGTCTTTGACAGTTGGATCTCCCAATATTCATGGTCGATTTTTGAGGAAATGGTTTTTGCATTTGTTATCAAAATTCACTTGAACCTTTGATGTTGAACTCTTTGCATGCGATTTGATAGCCCACTGATACACTGGAGCAACTTCAAAACCTGTTTGAAATGACCTGTCATGTCTTTGGTTTCAAAATTTACTTTCCCAGCTTTCAACAGCGCAACCGTTTGATTTTTCACGGGTTAGATGTTGAAAGCCGTCACTTTCAACAGTGCATAGGTCATAAAATGATAGCTTTGCACTGTGGAAAGTCTCGATTGTGCTCAAAAAAGAGTTTTACCTCCAAAATTTTGATTTGATCAAAATTTATTGTGTTCCGGATTTCTCACCTTGGATATTAACGACGACTTGAGCGAGAACCTTTAGATCTTGATGAGATCTCTGCTTCAATTTTTGTTTCAACCTCCTTATCTACCTTTTGAGGCGCTTGGCAAGCCACCACAGGCTGTTGTAGTCTTTGGTGAGTTTTTTCTTCTTCTTCTTCTCTTTGACACTTTCCTTAGCCAATCTTTCAAATGCATCATTTGTCTTGGCGAAGTTATCAGATAACTTCTTATACCTGTCTTTAATCACTTGCTCCAAGACCTCTTGCTGGGCAATTACCTCTTTGAGATGTTTGATCTTCTGAGACTTCTTTGATCTGGGGTTTTTTGATGATTCTCCCTATTCTGTCTGGTTGAAGGTTTCATAGTTCTGTGCACACTCAGCTGACTGCTTAGAACTCTTGATGACAGGGCATTGATCTTGCTGCTCAGATTCTGAATCTGAATAGGGAAAGTTAAGTATATTCTTCCCTGTACTCTGCTCTATAGGATGCCCTATATTCTGCTGTGTAGTCTTCTCTGTGGTTGGCTCAAAGTTTAACTTTCTCTTCAACCTGTGAGGATTCATTCCAGATATTTTGTCCTCTGAAGGTCCTGGCAAGGTCCTTCTTTTTCTTGAGCTACTTTGGGGAGATGATTGTTTCCTTGAACCCTTCATCTGTTCATGTGCAGTCTGGTTTTGTATTTCAAAACCTTCCCAGAATAAAAAGTGCTCCCAACTTCTTCCTTGTTGTTTCAATTCCTCCAGGATAATCAATTTTATGAGGCCAAGATGACACAAAGTAGTTTTCATGCTCAAAGGTTGGGCTCTAATCCTCTTGCACACCTTAGTCAAACTTTGATATAGGAAATAAGGAAAATTAATAGGGGTCTTGCTTGTGAAGTGATCCAGGAGTTTAAAGTGGTACATCATCATTTTATCATATCTTCCCTCCGAAGTAATGTACAATTGGATACCTTCGAACAATTCCTGCCATTCTTCATCTAGATAAGAAACTAGCATACCTTTTTTCCATGCTTTGTGCTTGTATCCATCTTTCAAATAAACTCTCAAATCCAAATTTTTGGGAGCCATGGTTTTAAACCAGCTCTGACCGGTTCTTGGTAAACTTTTAGCTGTAGCAATGACAGCCTCATCCACTCTAATTTCCATGGACCCGACGTGAGATTTATTTGCATCGAAGGTCTGGGCAAAGGCTTCTGCTGTAGCCTGGTGGCAACCAACTTGCAATCTTTCAACAAATTCCATACACCCTACATTCGAAAAATGCTTCTGGACTTTAGGATGTGATTGTAAAAATGACAGGTTATCCAGCTCTCTCTTGAGTAGAGATCCACTGCATTTTCTCACCATTCTGTAACTCAAAAACCTGACAATTTGTAACCCCTGCACTTGCCCGTCGAGCCGAGGTTCTGCGCTGTTGAAAGCAGTTCGGGCTTCAGCTCTGTTTTGAAATAAATGAAACTTCAAAAGAATTCCAATGAAGATTCGTGATATGGAAACCACTGTTTTATTTGATGTTTTCAGGCCAACGGTACCTCCTCTGTACCTGCATCGCCGAACTCGAACTTGCCACCCCGGATGCCATGAGTGTTGAGCGTGAGTTTCTGGGTCGGATTCAAATTACAGTCATATTCTGACATGCATAATCAAGTTTCTATCATTACCCACTCTCATCAATGCATGCCTTGGATTTACCTGACGTGGGATGACCATATCATCATTACTTTCAGTCGTGGATATCACGCACGTGATTCCCTCTCTTCTTCAACAACGGCCTGTGAAAAACACCTCTGTCAGTTGTTCATACTTGCCACTTTCGCCAGCGCGTGACCCCTTGGAAAACCCCTGTTAGCTGCGGAAAGTATGCACTTTCAACAACGCACCACTTTGTAGAAAATACTCCTTAGCTGCGGAAAGTATGCACTTTCAACAGCGCACGACCGTGTCAAAACCGCTCCTTAGCTGCGGAAAGTATGCACTTTCAACAGCGCGCCACCCGCAGAACTGATTGTCAGACCTTTTGAAATTAACCACTTTCAACAGCGCACCGACTAATGAAAAGCACTCCTTAGCTGTTGAAAGTTGAAACTTTCCACAGTGCACACTCAACTTTTTAACATATGTTAGCTGTTGAAAGTGAAAAATGAAAATTTTGAAAAAGAAGACTTTATGGGTCAAATTATTTTCTAAGACAAAACCAAAACCTAAGCTTAGCAACTATAGAAACTTCAAAAAATGACTTGAGGTTACAACCTATCACCTAAAAAAAAAACAAATAAATCCACCAGTTTATTTGAGGAGTTAACACATCCAAAAACCTAACCCTAGGAGATGAAACGCCAGAATATGGGCCTCGTTGGGGTAAATTGGTACATCGATTTCCCGAGGTTGTAACTTTGGCATACTATCTTCATTTGACGCACATGATACATCGTTAGAAATATCTATCCGAGGAATATACTGCTGACAATGAATATCGAGTCCAAAATGAACTCATATTCACCGGACCATTCATGCCCAAAAACATCATTTAGGGCCTCAAAATGGCTTCGGAAGTTCAGGACCCGAAAAAATGCTAAAAATAGTAAATTGTGCTACAATTAAGGAAACTAAAAAACCAAAAGAAACAATGGTGTGGGTCCAAGTGGAATAGGTGGGTGGCCACCAATATCCACCTGGATCACTTGGGGTGTTGGAGCTGTAGGATTTGTTTGGGAAAAAGGAAAGTCCTTTATGACCATCAGATCTGGAAAAGGTGCAAGAGGGTTATCTTGGAAGCCTTTCGGAGGTTGACAGTCAGGAGAAGTGGAATGCACTGAGGCATAAACTTTCGAAGGAGATCTACACCGTAGACCATAAGAAAAGAGCCTAACCATTAGATCTGTGTCCAGGAAGGCAAAGGAAAGTCACTTCCTAGGATTTCAAGTATGGAGTGTGACAAACTCCTGAAGTATTGAAGTAGATCGCAACCATCCATTGCGAAGGACATGCATCAAGAGATTGTGTACTTCGGGTGGAAGTACTTCGTGAGGGGGCAAGTGTTGTGAGTTTGAAAATTCAATACCCAAAGTTTCTAAGTGAAAGGGTAGACGTGGTGGGGCCAGATGACGTCGCTTGGGGTGACACAGACCTTTCTAGGCATACCACGTGCCATCACCTTAGTTGGTGATGACTATACTATGTGGGACCGGAGGATAGAGAAGCCGAAAGTTCATAATTCGAGAGATTGAAAGGGAAGCAAGTGGAAAGCTTCCGAAAATCGAAGTCCCAAAGCTCCGATGTCCCGAAGTCCCGAAACTCAGGCACCTGAGGTTCCATAGTAAGTGTCAGCCATTGGATGTTGGGTAGACGTGGACCGATCTACTCTACTTCGCGAGTTCGGTAACTTGGAAATCCGAGAGATTGTTGTGTTTCACTTTGAAATTTTCGAGGGCCAAAGACCCGAGTAGCACCTTTTTATATAGCGCTTGGTCACAGCTTGTGGTCACAAGAGTTGGGGCTAAGAGAAAAGGGATGAGGCCTAAAATTGTTACAGAGCCGAGCAGAGCTTGGAAAATTCATGAAATCTAAAAATTTCTTGAATGATAATTGTTTATGAATGTTGTGGGATTTGTTAAGGAATGATGGCCTAGAAAATTCCGGTCATCTGCACATTGTGTTTGCAGAAGTTTAACTAGTGTCAAAACCGATTAAAATTGCCACTGAGTGCAAAGAAATGGAGGAGACACAAAATGCCTCTAGTTCAGAGAACGAAGCTAAGGGTATGGATGTTCATTTGGGAGTTGAAGGGTCGAACACCAATGGGCATGGAGAAGAGATAGATAAGGAAGGTTATATGATGAAAATCATTGAAAGATTGCAGAAAGATGCCCAAACTCACCGAGCAGATAGTAGAAAACTCATGAAAGCTAAGGAACAACAGGGAGAATTCAACTTAAAGTTGATGAAGAGTCTGGAGAGAATAGAAAAGAAGTTGGAAAAGGAGAGAGACTTGAGCAAAACAGGGAGTCACCAGAATTCTGAGGGAATAAGATCAAGGAGCGTTGGTAAACACCATCATCACTCCCAAGGTTGCTCCAAGAGGAGGGAACACAGTAGTTCAAGCCCATCTTCCACTAGAAAGAACAAGAGATCTGGAGTGGATGAACTAAATGGAGAAATGAAAAAGATTAAGCCTCCTACGTTTGATGGAGAACATAAGAAGGAGGAAGATGTCGAAACATGGTTGCTTGGCATGAGTAAATATTTCTAACTGCAGAATTATTCCTCTCATGTAGAAGGAATAATTGTGATGTATCAACTGAAAGGAAAATCATCCATGTGGTGGGATCAACTTGTGCAGGTACAACACATTAGAGAGAAAGATATCATTTGGAAATAATTCAAGAGGTATTTCGAGAAGAAATAATTGACTAAATGTTACTATGACAGAAAGATGAAAGATTTCTTTGAACTCAAGCTTAGTAGCATGACCATTGATGAATATGAATGGAGATTTTTGGAATTAGTGAAGTATGTTTCGTTCATCGAGGATGAGACTATCAAGAATCAAAGGTATCTAAGTGGATTGCCACCTTCCATTGGTGACAAGATCTAGTATGGTGACCCTAAGACCATGGAAGAAACTATAAGAAGAGAAAAATGCTTATATGAGCAACAAAGAGAGAAGCCTACCTTCTGGAAGGCTTGGGAAGACAAGAAGAAATTCCAAATGGATCAGAGGAAGAAGGGAACTAAGCCGCCCTTTTTCAGAAATAGTCCTCAAGGACAACCATAGTTTAGAGAGCCGAGAATGGCTGACATAGGGAAACAAAGGCCAAGGCAAATGCCCATCCAGTCTTGGGGCTGTCAGGGAAACCAAAAGTACATATATTGTCCCCAAAAAAATGGCAAAGTGAGAGTTTTCCATAATGTTCAGGGAGTTGAAACACTGGAGGACATGGGAAGTAGAATGCCAAGGATCTACACATCCCTGAACAACAAGCAAGCTAAATATCAGTCGCACATGATTGAAGTAGAAGGTATGATCAACAGCCATGCCTTTACTATTTTAATTGATTCAGGGGCTATATAGATCCTAGAGTGGTGGAAAGTTTGCAATTGTTGATAATAAAACATGAAAATTCTTTCTTAGTGCAAATGGCTATGGGAACCAAGAGAAAATTCATTGAGTAAGTTAAGTCTTGTCTAGTGGACATGAATGGACTGAGCACAAAGAGTGAATTAAATATTCTACCTTTAGGTTCTTATGATTGTCTAATTGGGATGGACTGGTTGGACCAACACCTTGCCATATTGGATTGTCATAATAAGGAATTCACTTGCCTAGATAAGGAAGGAAATCGGAAAACAATCCAAGGAATTCCTAGAGTTGTTGCTATCAGAGAAATCTCAGCAATGCAGCTAAAGAAGTGCTACAGAAAAGGCTATCAATTATTTGCAGCCCATGTGGAGGAAGCATCTAAGGATGAGTTCTCAAATATTGGAGATCATGTGGTACTAAATGAGTTTGAAGATGTATTTTAGGAGGTACCCAGGCTACCTTCGAAAAGAGATATTGACTTCTCTATAAACTTGATGCCTGGAGCAACTCCAGTGTCAAAAGATCCTTACAGAATGAGTACGCCAGAGCTGAAAGAGTTGCAGTTGTAGCTTGAAGAGCTTCTGAAGAAGGGGTATATACGTGAAAGTGTGTCACCTTGGGGAGCCTCGGTCCTGTTCATGAAGAAGAAAGATGGGATGTTGAGATTATGTATCGATTTCAGACAATTGACCAAAGTAATTGTAAAGAACAAATATTCTCTATCGAGGATTGATGACCTCTTCGATTAGTTGAAGGATGCAAAGATATTTTTGAAGATAGACCTCAGGTCAGGATATCACCAGGTAAGGATAAAGGATGAATAATCAGCAAGGACACCTTTATAACAACGTATTGTCATTACAAGTTCACAGTGGTGTTGTTTGGGCTGTCGAACACACCCATTGTTTTTATGTGCCTAATGAATGGTGTATTCAAGGACTATCTAGACAAGTTTGTAATAGTATTCTTGGATGACATTCTGGTGTATTCCAAGTCAGAGGAAGAGCATGAAAAACATTTTAGGATGGTGTTGCAGGTGCTAAGAGAGCACCAACTGTATTCCAAGTTGAGAAAGTGCTCGTTTTATCAGGAGTGGATCCATTACTTAGGGCATATTATTTCGAAGGATGGGATAGTTGTAGATCCTGATAAGATTGAGGCCATCATAGAATGGTCAGTTCCAAAGAATGTGACGAAATTTAGATCCTTTATGGGTCTAGATGGTTATTACAAAAGGTTTATTGAAGGGTTCTCGAGGATATCTCACCCTATCACTTCCTTGAAAAGGAAGGAGAAGAAGTTTCAGTGGACAGAATATTGTGAGAGAAGCTTCCAGCAATTGAAGCAACTGTTAACTAGTGCTCCAATCCTGAGGATTTCATATACGAATGAAGACTTTGTAGTGTGTACAGATGCATGCAAAGAAGGACTGGGGGGATTCCTCAATCATAATGGATTCGTAATTTGTTATGAATCTAGAAAGTTGAAAGAGCATGAAAGGAACTATGGAACTCATGATTTGGAGTTTGCAGCCATAATACACGCTCTAATGAAATGGAGGCATTACCTCATGGGAAAGAGGTTCGAACTGAGAACAGACCACAATGGTCTGAGGTATTTGTTTGATCAACCAACCTTGAATGCTAGGTGGAGTAGGTGGTTGGAGTTTCTCTGTGAGTATGACTTTGATATCAAGCATATCAAAGGGAAGGAGAATAAAGTGGTTGATGCACTCAGCAGGAGAGTACACGAATTACATGCTAAATCAATTAGCATGTACCGAACTAATATTAAAAGCATAATTTTGGAGGTTACAAATACAGATTTGCAGTACAGGGATTTGGTAGAAAATCTACAACAAGGTAAGATGCCACATAAAGTGGAATATTATAATCTTGGAGCTGATGGAATACTTATGTACAAGAACAAAATTTATGTACCTAATGTCCAGGATTTGAAACTTGTGATTTTGAATGAAATGCATAATGTGCCTTATGTTGGGCACCTTGGATATCAGAAAATTGTGGCAGCAATCAAGAGCCATTACTTTTGTCTAGATATGAAGAAATATATTGATGAATACATCACTAGATGTATGGAGTGCGAGAAGGTTACAGCTGAGAAAAGGCACCCAACAGGATTGCTGCGGCCTTTACCCATTCTTGAGTGGAAGTGGGAGGTAGTGACGATGGATTTCATCATGGGATTGCCCAGAACTGGCAAGCAGCATGATTCAATCATGGTGGCGGTGGAAAATCTTACGAAAGCTGCCCATTTTGTTCCACTAAAGACTACTTACAAGGCAGCGGATGTTGTCGGCATCTTTATGAAGGAAGTGGCACGATTGCACGAAATTTCCAAGACAATTGTGTTTGACAGAGACCCAAAATTTACCTCAAATTTATGGAAAGGGTTATTCAAGGGTTTTAGAACGAATTTGAACTTTAGTAAATCCTATCATCCTAAGTTGGATGGGCAAACAGAGCAGGTGAATTGAGTAATAGAAGACATACTGAGGATGTATGTGATGGACAAACCATCGAAATGGGAAGGCTACCTACATTTGGTAGAATTTGCCTACAAAAATGGGTATCAAACATCATTGAACATGAGCCTATTTGAAGCACTTTATGGAAGAAATTGCAATAATACAGTAAGCTGGGATAATCTAGCTGACAAGGAAGTATTTGGGCTAGAGCTGCTCAAGGAAATGGAAGAGAAAATGATGAAAATTAAGCAGAATTTGAAAGCTGGCCAAGACAGGAAGAAAAGTTATGCTGATAAAAACATAACCCACAGAGAGTTTAAAGTGGGCAACCATGTTTTCCTGAAAGTGAAATCCAATAGAAGTTCCCTGAAGCTGGGAAACTACGCCAAGTTGGCAGCCAGATTTTGTGGGCCATTTGAAATCCTAGAAAGGATTGCGCCAGTTGCATATATGATTGCATTACCTGCATCCATGACTGTACATAATGTGTTTCATGTTTCATTTCTTAATAAATATATACCTGATTTTAATCATGTAATTGATTGGAATGTGATTTAGGTGGAACAAGAAGGTGTCTTGCAAGTGCATCATGTGCGTATATTGGATCGAAAAGAAAACAACTCTGGAATCAATCCATAGGGCTTGTAAAGGTACAGTGGACCTGGTACGGTCCTGAGGACGTGACTTGGAAACATGAAGATGCTATGTGGGAAGAATATCCACATATTTTTGAAGATTTTGAAAATCTTGTTGATGTTGTGTAAAAGTTGCACTGAGGACAGTGCAAAAATAAGGGGAGGGGATTGTAATATCCACATGGAGTAGCCCTATTTTAATCATGTTTATGAATTGTGATCATGTTTATGAATTGTGATCATGTTTATGAATTGTAAATCATATTTTGTAGGATGGTGAACTGAGTATTAATAAGTTGGTGGGCTTATGTGTTTATTAGGCCAGAGAGCCTAAGTGTTAAAGGCCAGGAGCCAGTTTTTGTATATGTAATTATGCAAAACATCAATAAAGATTAAACATCATTGCGTGTAGACTGAACCCGAAGAAAGAGTGATGATTATCCAGGTGGATATCGGTGGCCCCCCACCTTTTCTAGGTGGCTCAAAATGAATTTCTAGCAATTTTGATAATTTACTATTTTTAGAAGTTTTTCGGGTCCTGAACTTCTGGAGCCGTTTTGAGCCCATAAACGACGTTTTTTGGGGTATGTTGCAATTGAAAAATTTTGTGCAACTGTTGTATTCCTTGGATATATATTTCCAATGGGATGTCATCCGTCTAAAACGAAGATCGTATGCAAAAGGTACAACCCTGAGAAGTTGATGTACTGACTTACCCAAACGAGGCCCACATGACTTTTGGCGCTTCATCTCCTAGGGTTAGGTTTTTGGATGTTTAGGGTTTTTGAAACACCTGTTTATTGTAAAAAGGCCTTGAGAGACTCATTGTAATCATCTTCTTGCGAATGAGTGCATCTGTCACATCTCTTCTCAGAGATAAGCTGCCACCATTCCAGCAAGCTTGTTTTCCGCTGCATTTTACAATTTCAAGTTATTTCCTTATTGAATAGAAAACCAATTTTAATGTATCTCTGTTATTCTGTGTTAAGAATCTGGTAATAATCTGTAGCCATTTCATTCTGCTCATAAAATCTGAATCAGTGGTATCAGAGTGGTATGCTAATGTTTTCTTAATGCATGTCCCCAATGAGGTTGGAGTACAAAGAGTTGGGTCTCGAGCTTGTTTCTCTTGAGGAAAAAATCTCTCCCACGCCCAAGCAACCTCTCATGGAAGGAGAAAATAAATATGACAGGACAGGAGATCCTTTCAAACTGTTGATTGAGGAATCCATCAAGCAACAGAGGAACGAGATGATGGATAATTTCGTGCAAATCCTTCGACGACTACCAACAGGTGACACATCTTCTTCGAGTGGAGGCACTGCCCCCTTCAAGGTACAAATAAACTTTGATATTCCTATATTTGAAGGTGAGATAGACGAAGATGTTGCATACAAGTGGTTGAATCTACTAGAAGGGTATTTTTCTGTCAATACCTTTTCGAATAGAGAAAATATTACTTTTGCGCTCCTCAAAGTCGTTCCCCATGTCAAAGATTGGTGGGAAAATTTCTGTGAGCAAAAGGAAATAGAGGAACCCTCATTATTTACACTCACGACCACCTGGAAATCCTTCAGGGATTCTATTAAGGAACAATACTACCCTTTCGGAAGTTATGATGACTTGTATACCAAATGGACCACATTGCAGCAAGAAAGAGACCAAGCAGTGCTAGATTTCACAAATATCTTCCATACCTTGCACACCAAGATGGGTATCAAATATTCAGGGCGACATCTGGTGCTCAAGTATTGCATTTCTCTGTATTGATACATCCAGACTGAAATGGAATTTCTGGACATCTCATCCTTGGGTATGGCCTACCGATATGCCGTCAAAATTGAGCAAAATCTCGAACAAAAGACGCGACAATTTGGGTCGGGGAACCCCTCACAACAAAAGCCAGGAAAGGGTGGCCCCAACCCATAGAACAAAGGATAGAGAAAATATGGACAATATCAAGACAACCAGTCCATAAGCCGCACGCAAAGAAGGACACTGGAAAAACAAAGAAAGATACCGGGGAGTGGTGCGACTTCCATAAGAGACCTTTGCATAACACTATTGACCATCGCTCAAAGAAGTCATTGGTGGCCGAAGTGAAAGCCTCTAAATCAGATGTGGGTTCTGACTCTAAGTCAAAACAAGAAAGGGGAAGATGGATCATTGACACAGAACCCAGTGCCACGATTGCTACCACCAAGCTTCAGCATGGTGAACCAAACAAGCCAGAAGAAGGAGAGCGACTCTTCCATTCACAGATGTGGGTAAAAGGCACCCCAATGCACTTCATCCTTGATAGTGGTAGCCAGAAGAACCTCATCTCAATGGAGTTCATCAAGCGGCTAACCCTGCCAACAATGCTGCACCTGCAACCCTACACCATTGGATGGCTCCACCAAGGAAGTGATCTCCATGTCAGCCAACAGTGTCGACTTTCGTACTGCATCAAGCCCTTCAAAGACGAGGTATTGTGTGATGTTTCTCCTCTCGAAGTTTGTGATGTTCTTTTGGGCCAACCTTATTTATGGAAATGTCATGATGTATATGAGTCTAGGCCTCGTAGTGTTATTATTACTTTGAACAGGAAATTATATAGGATACCCGAGGCTGTCCCAACTAGTGATATTTCCTTGATTCATGCTAAGCAATGTAGGAAGGTTATCTCTCAGACGAGGAAATTTGTCCTCTTCATGATTTTCTCTCAGAATGAGAGACATATCACAACCATCTCCATGGTCTCTACAACCAACCTCTCCACACAACAGAAGCAAGTAGATAAGGTCGTGGAAGAATACTCGAATATCTTCTCCTCACCTACTGGCATACCTCTACACTGCTAGGTCAAGCACCCCGTCATTCTGACCCCTGGGGCACTGCTACCCAATGGGCCAATCTATCATCTCTCTCTGTTAGAGAATGAGGAGATCAAGTGACATATTTAAGAATTGCTCCGCAAGGGGAACATCCATCCCACCTCATCATCTTATGGGAGCCCAATCGTGTTGGTACAAAAGATATATGGAACCTAGCGACTTTGCATTGATTACCGGGCTCTAAATAAAATCACAGTCAGAAACTGGTACTCGATTTCCTGAATCGACGACCTCCTTGATCAACGCATGAGGGAAAAATACTTCAGTAGGATTGATCTGAAGTCTAGCTACCACCAGGTCCCAATAGAACAAACAGGTGTATGGAAGACTACCTTCAAGTCAAAGGAAGGAATTTTTGAATGGTTGGTCATGCCCTTTGGTCTGACAAATGATCCAACCACTTTCATGAGGATGATGAACAATATCCTGCGACCATTCACCAATACTTTTTAAGTGGTGTATCTGGATGACATTCTCATTTACAACAAGACTTGGGCCGAACACTTGCAGCATATTCAGCAGGTTCTGCACACCCTGCAGCAACACAAGCTATACGTCAACTTGGAAAAATGTTCCTTCGGCATGGACAGGGTCCATTACCTAGGCTACATCATTGATCAACATGGCATACATGTGGATCTAGCCAAGATCTAAGTCATCTGTGACTGGCCAGCCCCAACCACACTCACTGAGCTTTAGAGATTCTTAGGCCTTGCCAATTTCTACTGCAGGTTTGTGTTGGGATTTTCCCATATTGCATGGGCCCTAAGCCAAATAACTAGGGGTGGTGGTAAGGCACAATTTGTGTGGGGCTGGCCCCAACAACAAGCGTTCAATGATTTGAGGGAGAGCTTGTGCTCAGCCCCAGTACTTTCACTACCAGACCTACAACATCCCTTTGAGATTGAGACTGATGCTTCAGACTATGTTGTGGGTGTCATTCTCACGCAGCATGCCCACCCCGTGGCCTATCATAGTGAGACACTATCAGATGTTGTTCGTAAGTACCCTAATTATGAAAAAGAAATGTACTCCATTGTGCAAGCCTACCTCCAGTGGAGACATTACATTCTTAGGAGGGAGACAGTCATCCGCACTGATCATAAGCCACTGCAGTTCATGTAGACACAAGCAAAATTACAGAATGATTGCCATCAAAAGTGGTCCACACACTTGCAGCAATTCCACCTCAACATCAAGTATAAAACATGAAGCACCAACCACGTCGTTGATTGCCTCAGCAGACCAGTAGTCGCGGCACTCACCACATTGCTAGACTCTTGTAGCCATGAGACCTCTGGATGGCCCCAACTCTATGAGACAGACCCAGATAGTGCAACCACCTACCAAATGTTGGGTGCAAAGGTAGTTGTCGATAATTTCCATCTTTAGGATGGGATGTTGTGTTGTCTGGGACATATCTATGTTCCATCAAGCGAGCGAGCGTAGCTAATCTGGGAATCCCACTATAGTCGGGTGGAAGGACACTTCGGCATTGAAAAGATAGTGGCGATGCTATAAAAACCTTTCTACTGGATGAAACTTTGACAAGAGGTTAGCAAGTATATCAGGTCTTGCATTGCCTGTGCTATTGCCAAACTAACCACTAAGAAAAAGGGCATGTACACCCCTCTTCCTACTCCTGACAGGCCATGGGAATCCATCTCAATGGAATACATGTCGGGCCTCCCATCCACCAAGCGGGGAAATGACTGTGTTTTTGTGGTGTTTGATCTCTTTTCTAATATGGCAATTCTAGTTTCCTACAAGAAGAGCATCACAGCAGAAGCCACTGCCAAGCTCTTCTTTGAACGAGTCTCGGTACATTTTGGAATGCCACAAACCATTGTATTAGATCGGGATAGTCAATTTCTCATCACATTTTGGTCGAGGCTTTGGTCACTTTTGGACACCAAGCTCACCAAATCCACAGCCTTCCACCCCCGGATAGATGGCCAAACCGAGGTAGTAAATTGAATGATCGTGCATATCCTGCGCATGTATAATTCCAAGAACCCTCGCACATGGGATGAGAGTCTTCCCTATGTCTAGCTTAGCTACAACCGAGCCCTGTAGAGCTCAACCAACCATAGCCCCTTTCAGGTGGGGATGGGATTCCAACCATTGGGTCCCATAGATGTTGCACTTCCCCTTGCGGTCACCTCGACCAATGCCTCTCCTGCTCCAACTGAGGCTAACAAAGCCACCTGGTTCATTGGTAGGATCCAACACATCCGCCAATAGTTCAGTATATCCTACATAATTCCAATGACAAGTACAAGTAGCGCCATGATCAACATCAGGTGCCACATAAGTTTTAGGTGGGCAACAAAGTTTGGTTGCACTTGCAGAAAGAACGCCTTACAGGAACCCATCGAAAGCTTCACCCACTCTGTTATGGTTTGTACACCATCACCAAGGCTATGGGGGATAATTCTTTTGAGCTCAACATTCCTCCTTTCCTTGGCCTGCACCTAGTGTTCAATGTGGACCTCCTTCGGCCTCATTTCCCACCATTATTGGACACCTCAGACGTAGCAGAACAACTGAAACCAACATATCTTAACCCCATCTGCATACAATAGGAATTCAGTGATCATATTGTGGACACACATATCAAGGGAACTTGAAAACAAAGGATCCATCGTTATCGAGTCGTCAAAGCAGGGTAGCTCCTGCACCAAGGCAAGTGGCTCACCCGTGGCCAAATTTAGCAGAAATTTCCTCATCTGATGGGGGAACTCAACGCAATGGAGACCATTGATTCAAAAGGAGGGAGGATTGATCCAGGTGCATATTGGTGGCCACCTACCTTTTCCAGCTGGCTCAAAACAAATTTCTAGCAATTTTGATAATTTACTATTTTTAGCAGTTTTTCGGGTTTTGAAATTCTAGAGCCGTTTCGAGGCCCTAAACGTCGTTTTTTCGGGTATGTTGCATTTGTGAAAAATTTCATCCTGTAATTTTGTGCAACTATTGTATTCTTCAGATAGATCTTTCCAATGGGCTATCATACACCTAAAATGAAGATCGTATGCAAAAGTTACGACCTCGGGAAGTTGATGTACTGACTTACCCAAACGGGGCCCACATGAATTTTGGTGCTTCATCTCCTAGGGTTAGGTTTTTGGATGTTTAGGGTTTTTGAAACTCCTGTTTATTGTAAAAAGGCCTTTAGAGCCTCATTGTAATCATATTCTTGTGAATGAGTGCAGTCGTCACATCTCTTCTCAGAGATAAGCCGCCACCATTCCAGCAAGCTTGTTTTCTGCTGCATTTTATAGTTTCAGCTTATTTCCTTATTGAATAGAAAACCAATTTTACTGTATCTTTGTTATTCTGTGTTAAGAATCTAGTAATAATCTGTAGTCATTTCATTCTTCTCATAAAATCCAGATCAATGGTATCAGAGTGGTCTTCTCCTTGTCGTCTTAATGCATGTCCCCAACGAGGTCGAAGTACAAAGAGTTGGGTCTCGAGCTTGTTTCTCTTGAGGACAAAAGCTCTCACATGCCCAAGCGACCTCTCATGGAAGGAGAAAATAAATATGACAGGACAAGAGATCCTTTCAAGTTGTTGATTAAGGAATCCCTCACGCAACAGAGGAATGAGATGATGGATAATTTCATGCAAATCCTTCAGCAGCTACCAACAGGCGATGCATCTTCTTCGAGTGGAGGCATCGCCCCCTTCAAGGTACAAATAAACTTCGATATTCCTATATTTGAAGGTCAGATAGATG
>ML783131.1:56620-69600 GCA_009831015.1 Picea engelmannii | reverse complement strand
GTCGTTCCCCATGTCAAAGATTGGTGGGAAACTTTCTGTGAGCAAAAGGAAATAGAGGAACCCTCATTATTTACAGTCACGACCACCTGGGAATCCTTTAGGGATGCTATTAAGGAACAATACTACCCTGTCGGAAGTTATGATGACTTGTATACCAAATGGACCACACTGCGGCAAGAAAGAGATCAAGCAGTGCCAGATTTCACAAATATCTTCCATACCTTGCGCACCAAGATGGGTATCAAATATTCAGAGCGACATCTAGTGCTCAAGTATTGCATTTATCTACATTGATACATCTAGACCAAAATGGAATTTCTGGACATCTCATCCTTGGGCACGACCTACCGATATACCGTCAAAATCGAGCAAAAGCTTAAACAAAAGATGCGACAATTTGGGTCGGGGAACTCCTCACAACAAAAGCCAGGAAAGGGTAGCCCCAACCCACTAAACAAAGGATAGAGAAAATATGAAAAATATGAGGAAACCCAGTCCAAGCTGCAAGCAAAGAAGGACACTGAAAAGACAAAGAAAGATACCGAGGAGGGGTGCAACTTCCATAAGAGACCTTGGCATAACACTGCTGACTGTCGCTCAAAGCATTCATTGGTGGCCGAAGTGAAAGCCTCTAAATCAGATGTGGGTTTTGACTCTAAGTCAAAATAAGAAAGGGGAAGATGCATCATTGACGCAAAACCCAGTGCCATCATTTCTACCACCAAGCTCCAACATGGTGAACAAGATGAACCAGAAGAAGGACAGCGCCTCTTCCATTCATAGATGTCGGTAAAAGGCACCCCAATGCACTTCATCGTTGATAGTGGTAGCCAGAAGAACCTCATCTGAGTAGAGGTCATCAAGCGGTTGGCCCTGCTGACAATGCCGCACCCACAACCCTACACCATTAGATGGCTCCACCAAGGAAGCAATCTCTACATTAGCCAAAAATGTCGACTGTCGTACTGCATCAAGCCCTTCAAAGACGAGGTATTGTGTGATGTTTCTCCTCTCAAAGTTTGTGATGTTTTTTTGGGCCAACCTTATTTATGGAAACATCATGATGTATATGAGTCTAGGCCTCATAGTGTTATTATTACTTTGAACAGGAAATTGTACAGGATACCCGAGGCTGTCCCAACTGGTGCTATTTTCTTGATCTATGCTAAGCAATGTAGGAAGGTCATCTCTCAGAAGAGGAAGTTTTTCCTCTTCATGACTTTCTCTAAGAATGAGAGAAAGATCACAGCCACATTCATGGTCTCTGCGGACGACCTCTCCACACAGTAGAAGAAAGTAGATAAGGTTGTGGAAGAATACTCGAATATATTCTCCTCACCTACTAAGGTACCTCTGCATTGCTAGGTCAAGCACCCCATCGATCTGACCCTCGGGGAACTACTACCCAATGGGCAAGTCTATCATCACTCTCTGTTAGAGAATCAGGATATCAAGTGACATATCCAAGAATTTCTTTGCAAGGGGCACATCCATCCCACCTCATCACCTTACGGGAGACTAATTGTGTTGGTACAAAAGAAATATGGAACCTGGTGACTTTGCATTGATTATCGAGCTCTGAATAAAATCACAATTAGAAACTGGTACTCAATTCCATGAATCGATGACCTCCTTGATCAACTCATGAGGGACAAATACTTCAGTAAGATAGATCTAAAGTCTGGCTACCACTAGGTCCCAATAGAACAAACAGATGTATGAAAGACTGCCTTCAAGTCAAAGGAAGGCCTTTTTGAATGGTTGGTCATGCCCTTTGGTCTGACAAATGCTCCAGCCACTTTCATGAGGATGATGGACGATATCCTGCAACCATTCACCAATACGTTTTTAGTGGTGTATCTGGATGACATTCTCATTTACAACAAGACTTGGGCCGAACACTTGCATCATATTCAGCAGGTTCTGCACACCCTGGGATAGCACAAGCTATATGCCAACTTGGAAAAATGCTCCTTCGTCATGGATAGGGTCCATTACCTAGGATACATCATTGATCAACATGGAATACATGTGGATCTAGCCAAGATCCAAATCATCCGTGACTGTCCAACCCCAACCACACTCACTGAGCTTCTGAGCTTCTTGGGCCTTGCCAATTTCTACCATAGGTTTGTGTTGGGATTCTCCTATATTGCATGGGCCCTCAGCCAAATAACTAGGGGTGGTGGTAAGGTGCAATTTGCGTGGGGCCGGCCCCAAAAACAAGCGTTCGATGATTTGAAGCAGAGCTTGTGCTCAGCCCCAGTAGTTTCACTACAAGACCTACAACATCCCTTTGAGATTGAGACTGATGCTTTGGACTATGTTGTGGGTGTCATTCTCACGCAGCACGCCCACCCCATGGCCTATCATAGTGAGACACTATCAGATGTTGTCCGTAAGTACCCTACTTACTAAAAAGAAATGTACTCCATTGTGAAAGCCTGCCGCCAGTGGAGACATTACATTCTTGGGAGGGAGATAGTCATCCACACTGATCATAAGCCACTATAGTTCATGTAGACACAAGCAAAATTACAGAATGACCGCCATCAAAAGTGGTCCAAACACTTGCAAAAATTACACCTCAACATCAAGTATAAAACATGAAGCACCAACCATGTCGTTGATAGATTTAGCAGACCACCAGTCACAACACTCACCAGAGTGCTAGACTCTTGTGACCATGAGACCTCTAGATGGCCCCAACTCTATGAGACAGACCCATACTTCGCCACCACCTACCAAATGTTGGGTGCAAAGGCAGTTGTCGATAATTCCCATCTTCAGGATGGGATGTTGTGTCGTCTGGGCCATATCTATGTTCCATCAAGTAAGCGAGAGAAGCTAATATAGGAAGCCCACTATAGTCAGGTGGCAAGACACTTCGGTGTCGAAAAGACAGTGGCGATGCTACAAAAACATTTCTACTGGCCGAAATTCGACAAGAGGTCAACAAGTATATCAGGTTTTGCACTGCCTGTGCTATTTCCAAACCAACCACTAAGAAATAGGGCTTGTACACCCCTCTTCCTACTCCCGACAGGCCATGGGAATCCATCTCAATGGAATACATGTCAGGCCTCCTGTCCACCAAGTGGGGAAATGACTGTGTTTTTGTGGTGTTTGATCTCTTTTCTAAGATGGTGATTCTGGTTGCCTGCAAGAAGAGCATAACAGTAGAAGCCACTGCCAATCTCTTCTTTGAATGATTCTCGGTACATTTTGGAATCCCACAAACCATTGTATCAGATCGGGATAGTCAATTTCTCAGTACATTCTGGTCAAGCCTCTAGTCACTTCTAGACACCAAGCTCACCAAATCCACGACCTTCCACCCCCAGATAGATGGCCAAAGCGAGGTAGTAAATCGAATGATCGTGCATATCCTGTGCATGTATAATTCCAATCACCCTCGCAAATGGGATGAGAGTCTTCCCTATGTCCAGCTTAGCTAAGACCGAGCCCTGCATAGCTCAACGGGCCATAGCCCCTTTCAGGTGGGGTTGGGATTCCAACCATTGGGTCCCATAGATGTTGCACTTCCCCTTGTGGTCACCTCGACCAATGCCTCTCCTGATCCAACTGAGGAAAAAAAATCCACCTGGTTCATTGAGAGGATCCAGCACATCCGCCAACAGTTCAATATATCCTACAAAAGTCCAATGACAAGTACAAGCAACGCCATGATCAACATAGAGTGCCACATAAGTTTCAGATGGGCGACAAAGTTTGGTTGCACTTGTAGAAAAAATGCCTTATAGGAACCCATCGGAAGCTTCGCCCACTCTGTTATGGTTCGTACACCATCACCAAGGTTGTGTGGGATAGTTCTTTTGAGGTCAACATTCCTCCTTTCCTTGGCCTACACCCGATGTTCAACGTGGACCTCCTTCGGCCTTATTTCCCATCATCATTGGACACCTCAGACGTAGCAGAACAACTAACACCAAAAAATCTCAACCTCGATTGCATACAAAAGTTATCCATTGATCATATTGTGGACACACATATCAAGGGCACTTGAAAACAAAGGATCCAACTTTATCGAGTCGTCAAAACAGGGCAGCTCCTGCACCAAGGAAAGTGGCTCACCCGGGGCCAAATTTAGTAGAAATTTCCTCATCTGATGGGGGAACTCAACGCAATGGAGACCATTGATTCCTAAGGAGGGAGGATTGATCCAGGTGCATATCCGTGGCCACCCACCTTTTCCAGCTAGCTCAAAACAAATTTCTAGCAATTTTGATAATTTACTATTTTTAGCAGTTTTGCGGGTCTTGAACTTTTGGAGCCGTTTTGAGGCCCTAAACGACGTTTTTGGGGTATGTTGCTGTTGTGAAAAATTTCAACATGAAATTTTGTGCAACTATTGTATTCCTCGGATAGATCTTTCTAATGGGCTATCATACGCCTAAAATGAAGATCATGCGCTTCATCTCCTGGGGTTAGGTTTTTGGATGTTTAGGGTTTTTGAAACTCCTGTTTATTGTAAAAATGCCTTGAGAGCCTCATTGTAATCATCTTATTGTGAATGAGCGCAACCGTCACATATCTTCTCAAAGATAAGCCACCACCATTCCAACAAGCTTGTTTTTCACTGCATTTTACAGTTTCAGCTTATTTCCTTATTGAATAGAAAGCCAGTTTTACTGTATCTCTGTTATTCTTTGTTAAGAATCTGGTAATAATATGTAGTCATTTCATTTTTCTCATAAAATCTGGATCAGTGGTATCAGAGCGGTTTGATCCTTGTCGTCTTAATGCATGTCCCCAATGAGGTCGTAGTACAAAGAGTTGTGTCTTGAGCTTATTTCTTTTGAGGACAAAAGCTCTCACACGCCCAAGTGATCTATCATGGAAGGAGAAAATAAATATGATGGGACAAGACATCCTTTCAAACTTTTGATTGAGGAAGCCCTCACGCAACAGAGGAATGAGATGATGGATAATTTCATGCAAATCCTTTGGCGACTACCAACAGGCGACACATCTTCTTCGAGTGGAGGCATCGCCCCCTTCAAGGTACAAATAAACTTCGATATTCCTATATTTGAAGGTCAGATAGACACAGATGTTGTAGAAAAGTGGTTGAATCTACCAGAAGGGTATTTTTCTGTCCATAACTTTTTGAATAGAGAAAATATTACTTTTGCGCTCCTCAAATCCATTCCCCATGTCAAAGATTGGTGGGAAAATTTCTATGAGAAAAAGGAAATAGAGGAACCCTCATTATTTATAGTCACGACCACCTGGGAATCCTTCCGGGACGTTATTAAGGAACAATACTACCCTGTTGGAAGTTATGACGACTTTTATACCAAATGGACCACACTGCGGCAAGAAAGAGACCAAGCAGTAATGGATTTCACAAATATCTTCCATACCTTACGCACCAAGATGGGTATCAAAGATTCAGAGCGACATCTAGTGCTCAAGTATTGCGGTGCTCTGCATAGATACATCCAGACTGAAATGGATTTTCTAGACATCTCATCCTTGGGTGCGACCTACCGATATGCCGTCAAAATCAAGTAGAAGCTCAAACAAAAGACGCGACAATTTGGGTTGGGGAACCCCTCACAAAAAAATCCAGGAAATGGCGGCCCCAACCCACAGAAAAAAGGACAGAGAAAAGATGGACAATATCAAGACAACTAGTCCAAGCCGCAAGCAAAGAAGGACACCGGAAAGACAAAGAAAGATATCGGGAAGTGGTGCGACTTCCATAAGAGCCCTTGGCATAACACTGCTGACTGTCGCTCAAAGCAGTCGATGGTGGCCGAAGTGAAAGCCTCTAAATCAGATTCATGTTTTGACTCTGAGTCAGAACCAGTAAGGGGAAGATGGATCATTGACACAGAACCTAGTGCCACCATTGCTACCACCAAGATCCAACATGGTGAACTAGACAAGCCAGAAGAAGGAGAGAACCTCTTCCATTCACAGATGTGGGTAAAAGGCACCCCATTACACTTCGTCATTGATAGTGGTAGCCAGAAGAACTTCATCTTAGTAGAGGTCGTCAAGCAGTTGGCCCTGCTGATAACTCCACACCCACAACCCTACACCATTAGATGGCTCCGCCAAGGAAGCGATCTCCACGCCATCCAATAGTGTTGAATGTCGTATGGCATCAAGCCCTTCAAAGATGAGGTATTATGTGATGTTTCTCCTCTCGAAGTTTGTGATGTTATTTTCGGCCAACCTTATTTATGGAAACGTCATGTTGTATATGACTCTAGGCCTTGTAGTGTTATTATTACTTTGAACATGAAATTGTACAGGATACCCAAGGTTGTCCCACCTAGTGCTATTTCCTTGATCTCTACTAAGCAATACAGGAAGGTCATCTCTTAGACGGGGAAGTTTTTCTTCTTCATGATTCGCTCTCAGAATGAGAGAAGGATCACAGCCACATCTAGGGTCTCTACGGCTGACCTCTCCACACAGAATAAGAAAGTAGATAAGGTCGTGGAAGAATACTCGGATATCTTCTCCTCACCTACCGGGGTACCTCTACACTGCTAGGTCAAGCACCCCATCGATCTAACCCCCGACGCACTGCTGCCCAATGGGCCAATCTATCGTCACTCTCTGTTAGAGAATGAGGAGATCAAGTGAAATATCCAATAATTACTTCTCAAGGAGCACATCCATCCCATCTCATCACCTTGTGGGAGCCCAATCGTGCTGGTACAAAAGAAATATGGAACACAACAACTTTGCATTGATTACTGGGCTCTGAATAAAATCACAGTCAGAAACCGGTACCTGATTCCCCGAATTGACTACCTCCTTGATCAACTCATGGGGGAAAAATACTTCACTAAGATTGATCTGAAGTCTAGCTACCACCAGGTCCCAATAGAACAGACACATGTATGGAAGACCACCTTCAAGTCAAAGGAAGGCCTTTTTGAATGGTTGGTCATGCCCTTTGGTCTGACAAATGCTCCAGCCACTTTCATGAGGATGATGGATGATATCCTACGACCATTCACCAATAATTTTGTAGCGGTGTATCTGGATGACATTCTCATTTACAACAAGACTTGGGATGAACAATTGCAGCATATTCAACAGGTTTTGCACACCCTGTGGCATCACAAGCCATATGCCAACTTGGAAAAATTCTCCTTCAGCATGGACAGGGTCCATTACCTAGGCTACATATTTGATCAACATGGTGTACATATGGATCCAACCAAGATCCAAGTCATTTGTGACTGGCCAGCCCCAACCACACTAACTAAGCTTCAGAGGTTCTTGGGCCTTGCCAATTTCTACCGTAGGTTTGTGTTGGGATTCTCCCATATTGCATGGGCCCTTAGCCAAATAACTAGGGGTGGTGGTAAGGTGAAATTTGCGTGGGGCCGACCCCAACAACAAGTGTTTGATGATTTGAAGAAGAGCTTGTGCTCAGCCCCAGTACTTTCACTACCAAACCTGCAGCAGCAATTTGAGATTGAGACTGATGCTTCAGACTATGTTGTGGGTACCATTCTCATGCAGCACAACCACCACGTGGCCTATCATAGTGAGACACTATCAAATGATGTATGTAAGTACCCTACTTATGAAAAATAAATGTACTCCATTGTGAAAGCCTGCCGCAAGTGGAGACATTACATTTTTGGGAGGGAGACAGTCATCCACACTGATCATAAGCCACTGCAGCTCATGCAGACACAAGGAAAATTACACAATGACCGCCATCAAAAGTGGTCCACATACTTGCAGCATTTCCACCTCAATATCAAATATAAAATAGGAAGCAACAACCGTGTCGTTGATTGCCTCAACAGACCACCAGTCGTGATAGTCACCATAGTGCTAGACTCTTACAGCCATGAGACCTCTAGATGGTCCCAACTCTATGGGACAGTCCCAGACTTCGCTACCACCTACCAAATGTTGGGTGCAAAGGAAGTTGTCGATAATTTCCATCTTCAGGATGGGTTGTTGTGTCGTCTGGGCCATATCTGTGTTCCATCAAGAGAGGGAGTGAAGATGATCTAGGAATCCCAGTACAGTCGGGTGGCAGGACACTTCGGCGTCGAAAAGAAAGTGGCGATGCTACAAAAACATTTCTACTGGCCTAAACTTCAATATGAGGTCAGCAAGTATATCAAGTCTTGCATTGCCTGTGCTATTGCCAAACCAAACACTAAGAAATAGGGCATGTACACCCATCTTCTTACTCCTAATGGGCCATGGGAATCCATCTCAAATGACTACATTTTGGGCCTCTCATCCACCAAGCAGAGAAATGACTATGTTTTTGTGGTTGTTGATCTCTTTTCTAAGATGGCGATTCTGGTTGCCTGCAAGAAGAGCATCATAGCAGAAGCCACTGTTAAGATCTTCTTTGAACGAGTTTGGGTACATTTTTGAATCCCACAAACCATTGTATCAGATTGGGATAATCAATTTCTCATCACATTCTATTCGAGCCTCTGGTCACTGCTGGACACCAAGCTCACCAAATCCACAACCTTCCACCCCCAAACAGATGGCCAAACTGAGGTAGTAAATCGAATGATCGTGCATATCTTATGCATGTATAATTCCAAGCACCCTCGCACATGGGATGAGAGTCTTCCCTATGTCCAGCATAGCTACAACCGAGTTCTGCATAGCTCAACCAGCCACAACCCCTTTCAGGTGGGGTTGGGATTCCAACCATTGGGTCCCATAGATGTTGCACTTCCCCTTGCGGTCACCTCGACTAACTCCTCTCCTACTCCAATTGAGGCTGACAAAGCCACCTGGTTGATTGAGAGGATCTAGCACATCTTCCAACAGGTTCAATATATCCTACAGAAGTCCAATGACAAGTACAAGCAGTGCCATGATCAACATCGGGTGCCACATAAGTTTCAAGTGGGCGAAAAAGTTTGGTTACACTTGCAGAAAGAACGCCTTTCAAGATCCCATCAAAATATTTGCCCACTCCATTATGGGTCATACACCATCACCAAGGCTGTGGGGGATAATTCTTTTGAGCTCAACATTCCTCCTTTCCTTGGCCTGCACCCAGTGTTCAACGTGGACCTCCTTCGGCCTTATTTCCCACCATTATTGGACACCTCAGACGTACCAAAAGAGATGACACCAACAGAGCTCAGCCTCGAATGCATACAATAGGAATCCAGTGATTATATTTTGGACACATGGATCAAGGTCACTTGAAAACAAAGGATCCAACTTTATCGAGTCGTCAAAGCAGGGCAGCTCCTACACCAAGGCAAGTGGCTCACCCGGGGCCAAATTCAGCAGAAATTTCCTCATCTAATGGGGGAACTCAATGCAATGAAGACCATTTCTTCCTAAGGAGGGAGGATTGATCCAAGTGGATATTGGTGGCCACCCACCTTTTCCAGCTGGCTCAAAACAAATTTCTAGTAATTTTGATAATTTACTATTTTTAGCAGTTTTTTCAGGTCCTGAACTTCCGCAGCTGTTCTGAGGCCCTAAACGAATTTTTTTGGGGGTATGTTGCAGTTACAAAATTTCATCATGAAATTTTGTGCAAATGTTGTATTCCTCAGATAGATCTTTCCAATGGGCTATCATACGCCTAAAACGGAGATCGTATGCAAAAGTTACGACCTCGGGAAGTTGATGTATTGACTTACCCAAACGGGGCCCACATGACTTTTGGCGCTTCATCTCCTAGGGTTAGGTTTTTGGATGTTTATGGTTTTTGAAACAACTGTTTATTGTAAAAGGTCCTTGGGAGCCTCATTGTAATCATCTTCTTGCGAATGAGTGCAGCCGTCACATCTCTTCTTAGATATAAGCCGCCACCATTCCAACAAACTAGTTTTTCACTGCATTTTACAGTTTCAGCTTATTTCCTTATTGAATAGAAAGCCAGTTTTATTGTATCTCTATTATTCTGTGTTAAGAATCTGGTAATAATCTGTAGTCATTTTATTCTTCTCATAAAATCTGGATCAGATGGGGAAATAAGCTTCCACAACGTGGGTAAGGGAAAGGGGGTTGAGAGGTTGGAAAGAGGGGCTAAGCTTAGGGTCTTAAGTCCTTGGGAATAATAATGTATTATTATTCCAAAGATGTGTGACAAACATGTTTTTATCCTAAGTCCTCATAGAGGCAACGCATGCAGCTCCAATGTGTGAAAAAGGGAACGCATACTCCATGGAGTGCATGCAGCTTCATGGGTGACATGTGTCGGCCTAGGCACATGCAATTTAACCCAATAATTGAGCCGTGATGGGGGTTTGTTCTCCATTATGGCGTTCGTTGTCTGAACCGTTTTGAGACTGTGATTGACCCATGCTTAATTTTCTTGTCACACATTCCTAAGAATGAGAACTGTGAAGCCGACCGATGTATTTTCATGAATCTCGTGGCCTCTATATTAGACCTTTGCAATATTCACACATGCACCTGAAAACCAGAAATCCATGAACCATTATGTGTCTTCTGAGGAACCCAATACCTAAATAATCGCCTTAGTTGTTTCATGTTTTAGTCTGGGTTATTGCCACCTACGGTGCCATGGCCATTTGTTGTTACTATTGTTATCCCTATGTGAATGAGTGTTGAACGGTTGTTGTTGTCCTCAACTGGCTGGAGTTGAGTCAAGGAGTGTGCTGAAGAAGCGGGTTGTCAGGCCCATGGTTGAAGAGGTAGGTTGTCATGTCTATGAGTATCTCTCTTCAGGTGAGAGATTCTGATGGGAAGTGGTTTTCTCCCAGAGAGAGTCCAGCACCAGCTACGAAGCTCTGAGAATTCCTTATCTGGCATATTGCCGACACCCAAAGAGGGAGGTGAAGCATCGATGGACTATGCTTGTGAAGGTGTATACTTCCGGGTGGAAGAGGCATGTGGGGAATGAGAGTCTATGACTAGTGGGCATAAGAAGGCTCCTAGAGAGAATCCTTCCAGTTGCTATGTGCATTTTTTATGTAACCTCAGCCTAGTCTAGGATTCCCTTGCCTTGGGTGGAGCTTAGTCCCAGCTCGGGGGTGACCCACTGCTGAGCGTGATGAGCAATGTGGTCTAAGGCTGGGAGGTTCATGGAAGGTCTGCACATTGTTGGTGGAGTTACAACAGTTTCAAAGATAAGTATCATTATGGGTTTAATTTCAATTAAAATGTATCTTTGTGATGCTTGTAATATTATCATGTATTCCGCTGAATGTATGAATTATTGTTAATTTAATTAATTATGTATGTTAGCAGTAATATTGTGATTACTCTGTATTGAGCTATGGGGAGTATTTGTCTCATCAGCTAAGGAATAACATTGGAGAAAATTCTAAGGTTTTAGTTCTACAGCAGATGGCGGCGGCCTCCTCCGCAGCTCTGTGCGCTTCTTCGCGAGAGCTCGGCCCTCACCCGAGCTCTCCCTTCAGACACTCCTCTGTTCGATGCCCGGGCGACCCCTCCAGCTCCTCGTCTGGAGCTCCTCCCTCCTTCGTTCAGCCATCTCCAACAACAGCGATAGGCACGTCCTCTACTGCTCCGTTGAAACCCTCTCCGACCTCCTTCAAAGACACGATCCAAGGCTGCTCTTCTGGCTTTTCTCCTGTGGTCCGTGAAGCTCCAGATCCAGTGATCCCTGTACCTCAGGAAGCGGTGGTTCGTGAAGTTTTATTCAGATCTAATGCTCTGTTTTGCAGGTTCAATGGCTTTTGGCCTCGCCTGGMAGATCTGCATTCTTGGATTGCTTCAGAATGGACTCCTCTCCTCGAAGACGAAGCTCATGTTCGCCCTTGTGTAAAAGGTTTCTTCGTAGTGATTTTTGCCTCTGCTAAGGATAGAGATTTGATCTACAGTTTTGGGCCTTGGTTCTGGGGCAGGTTGGGTCTGTCTGTGTAGCTCTAGACCCCTTCTTTCGACCCATCCTCAGCTTCCATCCCTACGGCCCCCGTGTGGGTAAGGCTCCCTGGTCTGCCTATTCATTTTTGGGGTGATTCTTCTCTTAGCTATATTGGAAATGCTCTTGGCAAGTTTCATAGTAGCAGTCCGGAAACTAAATGTGGCTTCACTACCTATGCACGGATCTGTGTAGAGATGGATTTCAGTAAAGGATTCCTAGCGCAAATCACTCTTCAAGGGATTAATTATTCTTGGATGCAGAAGCTCGACTATGAGAATATTCATTTTAGGTGCAGAAGTTGTTTTGAAATAGGGCACTTAGCCAACAAATGTCATAAACTCCCTGAGAAAAACAGAAACTCAAAGAATCAATGCAAACCCACATGGTGGGTAGGAGCTCTTCCTGAGCATCAAAGCATAGAACTAGCTAATGATACCTCAAGAAAGGAAGATACAAAGATTGTACCATAGAAAATGGAACAAGTCACCTCTGTTCAAGAGCAAGAGCCTCCTTCCCCTAAAAAGCCCAAGGGGAAGGCCCAGGAAGAAAATGATCCAACCATAAGGCCAGGCATTTCTCAGCCCGAACACCAGATCTCAAGCTAGGCCGACTTAGCAGATGAAGAAGGCCCTGACTTAACTGATGAAGAAGGCCCTCCATGACTGAAGGAAAGCCAATCTCATCAAAGAAAAGAATGGCATACCGTGTCAAAAAGGAAAAAAAAAAACTTTCAAGTCAGAAAGGATGTAATGATTTGCAGTCGAACCGGGTCATTGAAATAGTATGGTTTTCCAAGCTCACAAGTTATTTCTGTTTTAGTTCACTTAGGTTTGTCCCTCTGAATTACCAAGAAACTTTTAGATGTAACGAACTGTTGGAATTCTAGGGTAAGATGAAAACAGCAGTCATTTTTAAATTTTAAAGCAAAAACACTTTAGATCTAATGCATGGACARCATATATAACTGGATCTGTAGAAAGCAGTGACTGTAGAAAAGACAAGCATTAATAAATCTCAGATCTTAAAGCTGATATGACAGTGCTCACTCAATACTATAGAGGCACAACTCAGATCTCAAACAGCAGAGATCTCTAACAATGATATGTAAACCCTCTAAATATAA
>ML783131.1:34459-48279 GCA_009831015.1 Picea engelmannii | reverse complement strand
ATATATATATATATATATATATTGTGATTACTCTGTATTGTTGATTAAATTTCATTAAATGTGCTAATTGAATTAATGCATGTTATATATAAATGTATGAGAATGTTCATCATAGTAGCATTGCCCGACAGTGGGGTTGATTTCTGGGGACGTTACAAATACTTTCAAACTTTTGATGCATTCCAAGTTTTTCTCTCCTCTTGTCCAACATCAAGACCTAGTCCCCTTCCTTGAAATTTATTTGCCTTGCCTTGTGATCAAAATTCCCTTTCACCTTTTCTTGATTCTTTTCCATCTAATCGAAGGCTATTCTTCGAGTTTCTTCTAATTCCATGAGTGGATCAATTCACTCTTGCAATGCTTCTTTATCAGTGAAAAATTATTGGGCTATTCATAGTGTTGGAATTTGGAGGTTTATAGGTAAGAATGCTTCCAATCCGTAGACTAAATCAAAAGGGGTTTTCCCAGTGGAGGTCTTGGTAGTTGTGCAGTCCGTTTATAAGGCATATTCAATTTTCTTATCCCAACTTTTCTTGTTTTCCCCAATAATTTTCTTCTTTATGGATTCTGCTAATTCGTTTCCTTGAGGATAATAATTTGAGGAGTGTGATAGGATGATACCATACTTAAAAAAAAAATCTCTTTGAGTGTCATCGAACTAAAATATTTGATATTATCTATGGTTATTTTGGCAGGAACACCGAATCTAGTGATATTCTTTTCCTCAAGGAACTTTATCACAACCTCTTTTGTTTCTTTCTTTTTTGGGACAAATTCCACCCATCTAGTGAAGCAGTCAGTGGTTTTCAAAACCCATCAATAACATTACTATATTTTTCCTTGAACTCACCAATGAAATCCAATCCCCATTGTTGAAAGGGTACTTCTATGATGAATATCTTAAGGGGAAGGGCAGGGAGGCATTGTTTGTCGATAAAGAATTGACATGGTTGACAACATATGACGTATCGATGTGTGTCAAAGAAAATAGTGGGCCAATAATATCCTTCTCTTAAAATCTTATGGGCAGTAGTGTGAGCCAAAAAATGGCCTCCACAATACCCTGAATGAAGGTAATCCATTAACTTGTCATCTTCCTCCATTTTCACACACCCGAGGATCACCCAATCAGGGTTCCTCCACTCGAGACTGTTATCTGTTAAACAATATTTCATAGCTTTGAGTCTTATGGATTTCCTCTTGTGATCTACTAAATTATTGGGGAAAGTGATATTCTTCAAGTAATAAATGATATCTGAATACCACTCGTTGTTCTCAATTTCACTTATGATGACACTGATTTTCTCCTTCTCTCCTATTTCCATGGCTTCTTGATTGCTTTCTGTCAACATTTTATCCAACCCTTTCCCTTTGATTATCTTGGATGGTTTTATCTCCAAATTGTATTCATGTACCTGTGAAACCCACTTTCCCCTCGATCCAAGGAAATATTGTTGTGACAAAATGTGCTTCATAGTGGGGTAAGGGAAGAAGGCTTTGATCTTGTTGTATCCCACATTAATTCAGAAAATACTTGAGAAACTTGACCATAGAGTAAGCTTGTTTTTCCATACTGGTGTAATTCAACTATGAATCCCTAATATTCTTGCTCATGAAAGCAATTGGTTTTTCATCCCCTTGATCATTTTTCTATAACAGAACTCCTACAATGGTGTCCTTTGAAGTGAAAGAGAATATGATAAAGTCCTTAGAAAAATTTGGATTGACAAAGACTGGCACGATAGTTATTGCTTCATTGATATGTTGGAAATATAACCTATCTTTTTTGTCCCATTTGAAGCAAGCATCCTTCTTTAACAATCTGTTAATGGGTTTAACAATATCGACAAAGTTCGGAATGAACCTCCTTACAAAATTAATTTGTCCAAAGAAATATTTTAAGTCTTTCTTGTCTTTGGGGAGAGGGATCTTGATGGCTTCAACCCTAGAAGGGTCTATTATGATTCTGTATTTAGAAATAATATGAACCAACAACTTGCCTTTGTCAACACCAAAAAATGATTTCTTAGGCCTGAGAGAAATGCCATACTCCTTGCACCTTTGAAAATTTATTCTCAAGTGTTGGATGTGTTGATACCTCTTCTTGAATATAGAGGTTAGGTCATCCTGGTAAATCTCTATAATTTTCCTGATCAAAACCCTAAAATCATAATCCATGGCACGTTGGAAAGTGGCGCCTGCATTGCTCAGTCCAAAGGGAATTCTCAAGTACTTATAAGTTCCCTAAGGTGCGGTGAAAGAATTTTTTAGTTGGTCATCCTCTTTTACCAATGCTTGATTATATCCTAAGAAACCATCAAGCATAGACATCATTTCTGCTCTCGTGACCATTTGCAAAGGATACTCCATGTTTGGTAGAGGATAGTTGTTTTTAAGTGAAGCCTGGTTCAAGTTTTTGAAATCAATGCATATCCTGATCTCACCTGTATTTTTCCTAATGATGAATGGATTAGACACCCAATATGAATATATGATAGGCTCAATTATTCCTGCCTCAACCATATTTTGTAACTCCTTTTGGACATGTGGGGAAACTTTTGGTTTCATCTGCCTAAGCTTCTTCCTGAAAGGTTTTGTACCTTCTATAATGGGAATAGCATGTCGTATGACGTCCTCTCTATAGGCCTCGATATCTTCATAAGACCAAGAGAAAACATCCTTAAATTCTCTTATGATGGAAATCAATTTCTCACTTTCATAGTGCATTGTTTATTTTCCAAACTTGATCATTTTGGGGGATTCTTCGGTGTCGATATTGAATTCAATGATCTAGTCATCGATTTTCTTGATGGCCTCCCCTTATACATATCATTTCAATCAAAAAGTTTCTCTAAGGGTAAGATACCTTTAGGTAAGGGTCTTTCAGCTAAATCAATGATCTCAATATCTCCCTTTTCCACAAGTTAGTTTATATGGGCTTCCAAGAATTCACCTTCATTTTTTAGGAAGCGCAAAATTTGGTTTTCATTATCAAAAATCTGCCAATGTTCCAATTTATTAGGTAGTGAGGGAATGTAATTTAATTCCACTTTATAGAGACTGAATTCTTTGAAAAGTTGCAATGTGGAAGCAGAAATGACAAGGTTGTCTGCCAAATGTTTATCTTCCCTAAGGACAACTTCAATCAAAAAGTTGTCAAAAATTTTCATGGCATGCCAGAAAACTTCTCTGTACTGTTTCAACCTTGGGTTTTTATCAGTGAACTTCTTGTTAACCTATTAAAAAATTAAGTCAGAGTCTCCTCTCACATGCAGGGACTTGATGTTCATATCAATGGAAAGATTCAAGCCTAGGATAAGGGCTTCGTACTCGGAGATGTTGTTTGTGTAGTCAAACTCAAGCCTATACGAGAAAAGGGTAGTCTCTCCATCTAGTGATCTCAAGACTATTCCCGCACCCAAGCCTGTGCTTGAGTGTGCACCCTCAAAATCTAATCCCCAAGATCCTTCCTTCTTCTCCTCATTGACAAAAAGGGAGTTTTCCAAAATGAAGGTGTCGCCAATCCCATCTTCCAGAACCTGATGGGTTATGTTGAGGTGATTTACAAAATCTTCCTTTTTGGTCTTGTTTGGGGAAAGGGTTTTCTCCTTACTTTTGATAATACCAATTTCTTTCTCTTTGTTTGGATTTGTCAGGATTTTTCGAATATGTTGCAAAAAATCTTTTTCATTCTGCATTGCTTCTCTTTTCCTCTCAACCCTCAAAACCTCATTTGTTGGGGGAGATATATTTTTTGATGTTGGTTCCTTTAATAGACTCATCATGCAATTAGAAAAAATTTTAGCGGCCTCCTCTCGTTCTTTCTGCAGGTGTGTCCTAACATCCCGGGGAGAATCTGGTATGACAAAGTCATCAACTTGATTAATCTAAAAGGTCTCTTCAAGATAGTCCTCCTCTTGGCTGAGAGACAAGATCATGTTCTCTTCTATCTCACACGTCCTTTCTTGAGCTTCAATCAAAGTTGTAGGGTGTACCTTTCCAATTATAACTCCATAGGGGTCTCTCATGGTTGACATGTAAGACTTGAGGATGGTATTTTGTGAAGGTTTGAACTCTTGAGGAAAAACTCTTACGAGGGTATTGAATATATCATTGAAATCCCTTATATTTTCTCCTAAATTTCTTTTGTAGTTATATAGTTGATCATAAAGGGGCTAGTAATCTCCGTTTTTTCCAAATATTTTGGTAAGACATTCTTGAAAGAGATCCCAATTCCTGATTGTTCCTAAAAGAATACTATCGTACCATTCCTTAGTCTTTCTAACAAGAGTGTAGGATAAGAGTCTCATCTAGACATCTTCATGTTGTTCATAAGGTTCCATAGCATGGAAGAAGGCATCTAAGTGATATTCGGTTGTAATGATATCTTCTTTCAAAAAGTTGGGGAGCCACTCCATGAAGTATTTTGGGAGTTTGTGAGGAAACATAGGGATCTTTGTAATGTCTAAAGGTTTGTACACATCGTTATCCCACTACATCCATGTAGAACTTGGCAAAGTGGACACAAATGAGAGTGAAGGTGTGGAGGTAGTGGGTGATGATAGAGGGCTGGGAGAGGTAGATGCACAATTGTGAGAAGTAGGAGACGATGGAAGACTCGAACATTTATGTGAAGGCTTATGATGCCTAGAAGTTTTTTTAGGGATCAGTTAATGCCCCTTTCAGGTATGTCCCATAATGGAGTCGCCATATAAAATTTAGGATAATTTTATCAAAGGTGGAAGGGGAACATCCTGCAGGTGGAGTCACCAGGAAATCTAGGGAAAAGGATTTGGGGTAGCATTCCAAAGTGTCGTTAGGGTCTGGAAGAGGATTCAAAATCCTACCTGGTAAGAGGAGGTTTATTCGGGTCATTATCATTAGTTCCTTCTGCAATCCTTGTGAAAAGATTGATATATCTCATTGACGCTAAGTGATCATAAAATAACCCTTCAGGGTCAAAACCTTTCAGAGGTTCTTCTTCTTTTAAGTTAAATGCATTCAACACCTAAAAAATTTCTATCAAATGGGACAAAATTCTTATTGTTACATTAGCTACATTAATAGGCATTGAAATAAATTGTCTTTTTCTCTTTTTATCAAAAAAAGAGGCCCATGTTTTGTACTACCTGCAGACATAAAAAAAAAAGTACCAATCACATATGAATGTAGGGAAAATAAAAGGTCTTCCCTCAAATCCATACAATCTAATATAAATGGGATCTTCCTCAAATACATGAGTTCATTTTACCCTAAGGAAATCGTATGCTTCTTGTGTTATTATTGCAGGTGATTCTCTTGTTAAAATGTTTCTAAAATTCTTAAGAAACTCATCTTGGATAAGATAGAATTGAAAGGGGGCATTTTGATTCCACAGTACAAGGTAATAAAATTATATAGGATCATTCTCAGTATCTAAATTATACCTCAAGGGTAATCCTTCAAACACGATGCAATAAACCACCACTAAGAATAAATAAGATAGTATAAAAATCTATATGTTTTTCAATAATTGGCCAGTTGGTATGAAATCTCATTCGATATTACCTCAGCCTAATTGCAAACCGCATCCTTTCGGAAAGAGAAATATAGAACATATAGAACATACCTGGGAATGTGATATGTGGAATCTCTTCCCATTAAACATGAAAATAACCATGATATATATATATATATGGATCCTCTACTAGATATATATCAATAATAGAAAGATCAGTTGGAATTTTGGTTGATGGCGCCATGAAATCCTTTAATAAATTCACCCCACCACCCTCGGAATCTAGAAAGGCATCAACATCTAGAAGCTTGAGACTTATGTTGGAGGCTGGAAATTTGAGCATTCTTTTGAATATTTTTGGAGCTAATGAGACTCGTTTCTTCCCTTTGGCATCTATTAGAATCATTCTACTCTTAGAATCAAACATGTGTGCACACCAAGAAACTAATTCCCTGAAGTCAAAGAATTTTGGCATGAAACACACATTAACCAAACATGTTGTCCAAATATTGTTATTAATCTTATGCTTGGGATTCAGGCTCAAAAACCACTTATATGTGGCCGATCAATGGAAGTCCTTGTTTTTCCATGCAAGAGAATTGACAATATCACCATATGAAGGCTCTTTTCTTCTTCTAGTTGTCATGTTTTTTATTCCTTTGAATGTGCTTCAATATATGTGACAATATTACTTATGTATTGCATTTTTTAAGTTGTTTAAAGGCTAAGATCATAAATAATATTAAGATAACATAACTTCCTCCCATACAATTTCTTTGGGACATGAAAAAATCATAAATGGAATTTATTTTGAAAAGCAAGTGCTCCATGGGAAAATGAGATAATTAATATGCATTAATCCATAGACTACCATATTTTTCCTTGTAAATTGGATATTCATTAATATATCATAAATCTGCATGGATCTAGAACGACATACACTCAACAATGTGCATGCAACAAATGCGACCATCAACGCTCCACACAGGGATTCATAAAGAAATAACAGGAAGCGATTGAAGCCTCCACATAGGATTTTAGAGTGTAATCATTTAAAACATGAAACCATCATTGTAGGGATAGATTCTAATGCAAGTATTGGAAACAGGGTTCTCACAAGTGTAAATTTGAGGGCATAACCCCAAGGGACAATGTAAATTTTGAAGACCCCACTCAATTTTGGTATCCTACACTATGTAAGCACAAGGCACCATTTTAATTTTACCAAATCCAAGATTCCTTCATTAAGGAATGCATAATCATGCTCACGAGGACTGAACCAACTGGGGTTACATAAGCGACCCTATATTTTCTCAAGGGGAAAGGAGTGTGTGTGTGTGTGTGTTTGAAGAACATTTCACATACATAAGGATTTTTGGCTTCGACGGTAAGCCCCTGCTTCTTCTCAGGTTCATGTGTGACAAATTTTTTGGTTTATGAGTTGTGCAGATAGTGTTATCGCACAAGTTGTAGGTTGGGAAAATCCTGACCCAACCACCAAAATGGAGACAACTTAGAGATCACGTACCCACGGTTACCTTAGGTAGGTGTTCCTTTCACTTTAGAGGTAAGGTGGTCACCTCAAGGGAGGAATCTCGATGACCCTAGGGGGGATTGAGACAAAAAATGTGATATATGAATGGATGCCCCTAAATTTCAAGTTTCTAGATGTAAAAGGGAGCTTGGAAAAGAGTCTTGGGAAATGTTTAGGTTTTGCAAGTCCTTGGGTACCCACTGAGAAAGTTTGTACCTGCCTGAGACACAAGAAAATCCAAGTATGCTTGTAATATGTTAGGTGGACAAGCAATTTAATATTGTTGTCCCTAATTGCAGAAAAATAAATGATATATATATATATGCATGTAAAAGGTAATAGAGTTTGCAAAATAATTTTTAAAAGTCTAGTTGAATAAACAAGAGACAAGCTAGTAAAGGATAGTTTAACTAAAGAATGAAAGAGAAAGACTTTAGCATAAAATCAAGGTTGTCCTATAATATCTCTGTAGTGAAATTTATAAGCCTTATGGTTGTAGAAAACCAAGCCTTATAACAGGAAATTTAACCAACAAAAATAACACTAAATTAGCCTAAAAGATGCACCTAGGTTAGTAGTTTGTTAGGGCGAAGTTTTAGCAAGTTTCTAGGGTTAGTTTAGGAGTTATCTAGGTTTAGAGGGTTATATCTCTGCAACCCTAATGGTTGTAGGTTAGTTTTATTAAAAAATCAAGTTTAAGTGGATGAAAGGGGACGCCTTAATGAAACAAGATAGCCTAAGGATCAAGGAACAATACCCAAGTGAGAGAACTTCAAAACTTCAACTTTTCATGTTTACCAATGCAATGTTTTATTTCTCCTATGCAATGACTAGTGCCTTTGATTAATGATTTAATGGGGTCAAAAATAAAGAGCTAGAGATACTACCTCCTTGGGGGTATAAATCCTCTTATTCCCCAAGGAAAGTAACCTAGCTAAGGTTTGGTCTAAGGGGTGTATGTCCTTATATTTCCTTAGAAAACCCTTGAAAACAAGAATTCTAGGCTTAAAATTATGGTGGAGCTAAAGTGGGAGTGTATGCAATTATACTCCCTACTTAGCCTTAGCAATAATCAACCTTGAGATTGAATTGCAAATGATAGAAACAAGTAAAATGTCTTACCAATCCAAATGGCAACAAGATGAACCATAAAATGACAAGATAAACCACCACAAATAGCTAGAAAAGACCTCCAAGATCTAGCGCATCATCATCATGTAGTCCATAACCAAAGAGAACACCATACCACAGCACAAGAGAACAAAAATCTTGAAGGTAGAAAACATTTCAGTCCTTAGCTCTTCACAATGGGAGAGTTATGTTTGAAAATGAGATTTCATGATCTCTATTTATACAAAATGTCTATCACATAGTTTGTCCAATTAGCAAGGGTAAAACATAAGATAAGGGGTCCAGAACCCTTATCTTACCCCTTGCATCAAAACAATATTAAACAATTCATCTTAAAATTCACTTTTACACAAAGGAAACCCTAGAACAAGATGATGTCACCCCTTTAGGGGACGTTTTGGCACTTGAGCAAGTCGTTGCAGAAGATGTGGAAATTTTTGGGTATCTTGGAACCTCCTCATCATGTGATAATCCTTCTCCATGTCTCATCCAGTGAAAATATGCCAAGTGTCAATGTACAACTCCATCACCACCAAACCTTAGCCCCCTCATGACATCAACCCTCAAGGAGGTGATATTTTTCCTCTCCTAGGTAAGTTATTTGGGTGATAGGGGCTAGGTTAGGTCTGTCATGATGTCATCTAGGCCTCCAAAGGCACGTCTCTGTCATCCAGATTATAGGCCCTAGGCATCCATTCTATGGGATTCTTGCCCCATGGAAGCCCAAGCCATACTTGTTCTTCCAAAACTGGCCACCAACGTCCTGCAAAAAAAAAAGGTACACCCTCCAAATATATTAAGTCAAAGATATCATGAAAAGTGTAAACCACATCTAATAAGAAAGACACCAAAACATGTGCATCAAAACTACCTCATAAAATTAAACAAATTCTCAAAACCCTATACAATTGACCAAGTTTAAGTATGGGAGGGGTGTCATAGGAGTCCTATTGGGTATACCAAATCCCTCAAGTAGGGGAGTCTCCCAAGGATGGCCTTTCAAGTTCATGTAATGGATGATGAGGTGGAAGGGGTTTAGACTTCATAGTTCGTTGAGTTTCATGAAATACAAGGGCTCGCATTATCTCATTCATGGGTTCCTTTGTAGAGGGTGTGTGGCACATTCGTTTGCAATGCATTTTTCCAAGCCCATCTTTCCATTCTTTGTTTCTTTCATGTTTTAAGGAATTAATTGAAGGCCAATGTCCTGGCTTGGTGTCTAGATATCGACAATGTCAGTCACAAATACCTCGCGAAAATGAGAATATTGGCTCGTGATGAGACCCCCTTTCTCCCAGTTGTGTAACTGAGAGATACTACCCTAGCTTGGTGACTAGATGATGGTAGTGTCATACCACTAAATACCCATGATCATGATATGTCAGCTCGAGGTGAGACCTTCCATCCTCAAAATAAACCCTTAAGCATTCATTATCATTTATTTTTGTAGGTCCCCCTTTTCTTATAGAGAAGTGTTTCATTTCTTTCTCGGGGGATCTCTGGGCGAAGCATCTGGAAGGTCTAAATCTATAATTTTATCTTTTTAGCCAAAACCATTCCCTCTGGGCCTTCAACCTCTTCTTCCCATGAAATGAGGTACATGCCCTTCTTGGGTCACTAAATTCAAAGGGCCTAGAAGAGGCCAATGTGATGGGAATGTAATGAGCGGAAAGTGGTAAGTATGGTTGGGAATAGTACAACAACCCCTTAAGGGACCCCTAGTCACAAAAATTCCCCAAAGGTTGGCCACTTACTTGGAAATATATGACACTCACCAAGGTGAAACAAGGTCAAAAACATAATTTCCAAGAAGGCGTTCTATAATCAAAAGTATCTTAAATACAACATGTTTAAATGCCTCAAATATTAGGGTGATTACCTGCCACAATACCTGACTTGTACTACATGGAGGAAGACCCATCTGCCTTCCAGAATCTGGTTGGTGTGGTGGATGCGCTGAAAATGGATCAAAATGTGGTGATAGAGTGGGCTTCCATATGTTCAAGTGGACATTGTTGGTAATGTAGTCTCTCGACACTCCATATCTACAACCTGAGGGCCTCGAGACATCATATCCTTAGTTATCCCACAAAATGGGGATAATAGACACTATAATACATGGTCCCCGTTCTTTGATAAGAATATAAAGCGACAATTTGTTCCCATTCCATTTAAAGTTGTCAGTGTTTCAGTCAAAATTTCTTTAAGTCTCACCAAAATGGAGCGATTCTTCAAATCCTTTAATATGAAAGAAGTAGAATTCATCAGTGGCTTTGAACTAAAAGGTATTTTCGCATCGCATATAGTATCGATTGATTATGCCTTGATTTTCAATAAGGTGCAATAAATTTCATAAGGGGGTGAGGACAATGAAGACTCATGTGTGAGGCTAAGGTGGAAACTACCCCAAACAAAATTATTAGCAAAAATAAGAAACAACCCGCTCATGAGGATTCACATATTGTTAAGTACCAAATACCTGATTATTGAAACACCACAATAGATCCAAAGAGAAATATAGAGAAATCTCACTTTATTATTATCAAACCCTTAGGGTAGGGAAACACTATACAATGGATCCTTTTATGGAAGGGATCCTCTCTTGTTCACTTTCATCTTTGAGGGGGAAACCTCCTAATGAGTTTCAAATCTAAATACAATACGTATTTTTCACATACCATTACATTGCTTGAACCCATTTATATAGTGCTACCAACCATCTAAGAACATTCTAGAGGAGGAACCTTCTAGAAGTAGAACATTTTAGTAAGTCCTCTAACATTTATTATGTTTATACTAATATATAACTAGCATAGTGTGTCTTATTTAATAATATAGTGGACCTAGTCCACCTTACATTGAATGGTATCCACTATTATCACTATGGGCCCTTTGGGCCCCCCACTACTTCTCTAGCTACACTACATTCCACCCCCCTTAGGCAGGCATTGTCCTCAATGCTTGTTATGAGGGTGTATAACCATATACCATGGTCCCATGGATAAGTGTGTCCCATAGTGATGGAGTATACTAGATAACCAAGTTCTCATGTAGAAATTAAAGCCACCATATTGAAGTATTCCAACTGTCATTGTAAACATGGGTCCCATGTCCAATTGCTCATGTGAACTCGACGCTGAAGATATCAAAACTCGGGAACCATCTGGAAATGAGGCTCCAAATATATACACTGATCATGTGGGTCAAAATATGTAGAATCAACCAACAATTCATCTGCTACTATTGGCGAATAAAATTGAAGAAGAATATGAAGAGAAGGCTCTTGTGTACTCTCTAGGATGGGCTCTACATAAAGTGGAGTAGAGTCATCCAATAGAAGATGGAAGTGGATGCCATCCCAGAAATCAAAACTATTCATATATCGATCATCAAAATCGGCCTAAAAATCATACCAAACATACACTTCTTGATTATATCCATCCATGATGTTCTCCATCAGATATATCTCTTGCCATTCAGCTTTGAACTCTTGAAATGGTATCTTGAGGGATTCCATCTGTCGTTGACGTTCCATGAGGAGTTGAAAGAAAGTATCCAATGGAAAAACCACATATTCTATGCCAAAATAAAACTCTTAAAATGCATTATCCAATGGCACTTATCTGGTAGAAATCTAAACACCCTATCAAAATTATGAGCTCTACAATCCCGCCACCATCATGAAAAAACCCGAAAATGGTTGATTTTAAATCATTGACATTTTCACTTCTGGAGCTCCGATTCGGACGATGGTTTTTTTGAAATTGGGTGAAATTGTGAGAGGAACTCAGATCTATAATTTTTGGGGGAAAATTCATCCCCATATACTATATAAATCAGTAAAATCGTGTGGTCGTCTACAGAAAACCCCTAAAAATAACATACTTTTAAAATGCCAATAACTTTACTTCCCGAACTTTTTTTCAAATGATTCTTTTTTAAATTTGTTTTTTTTCCAAGGGAAAATAAAATCTACAATTTTTTCACTAAAAACTACATAAATCATCTGGAGTGTCGCGACCCTCTTTTTCTTCTTCAAAAAATCTGAAAATAAAAAATATATATTTGCCCTTTTTTGTGGCCGAAAAAAGTGCTTTGATACTAATTGTTAGGTACCAAAGTCCTGAATACTTAAACACCAGAATAGATTCAAAGAGAAATATAGAGAAATCTCACTTTATTATTATCAAACCCTTAGGGTAGGGAAACACCATATAATGGATCCTATTATGGAATGGATCTTCTCTTATTCACTTGCCTCTTTGATGGGGGAACCTGTTGATGGTGTCTAAATCCCTTTAACTCAATAGCAGGAACCAAACCCGCCACTAAGGTCCAATTAGAATTTGCAACGTTTAATGGTGGAATGGTTCTCCAAATCTTGCAATCTAGCCTAAATAATTGATGGGATTTACGCTTTATTGTGAAGGCTTTCTCCTCCAGTTCATTCGTTCTCTTTTTTGTGTTTTTATCTTAGATAGGAATGATATAAGATAAAGCCGATATAAACCAACTAGGTAACAAAGTGGGAACAAACTAGACTACTGGAGAAGAGGTTGAGCTTGGGATAACCCTTTACTCTAGCATGCAGGCAATGATCGTCTACCACAGGTATAGTACTAATACGTTAACCATGTGAATATTCCAATTGTTGACTGAGATACAAATTATCAGAAGAAAACATGCATGTGATAAATGACGACATGCTAAATAATTCACTCAACTTTAATCATCAATTACATAATAACACAAAGATTCATTTTCATCATTAAAGAAAGAACTGTAAAACATTGCATCAGATAAATTATCAATAGATTTAATAGCTCTTACTCGTTACTGCATCTATTCATGAGACGAAATAGGAAATATTTCTTCTCCACATCCAATCATACATGCATTTGATGAAAACATAAACTTGTCTCTGGTCCAAAAGGACTCCTCAATTAAAGGCAACTCCGAAATAGTTCTTAACAAAACCAAAAATGAGAGTTTCTTGCAACAACCATTGAACCTTAACTAATTGGTCGATGCTCTTATTTATAACATAAAATTAACTAAAAATAACAACTAAAGTGCAGATAAGTAAAACAAAATTCGTCACGTGGTGTTCTCTCCTATCAGTTTGTCTAAGATTCATCTCAAGAAATCACTTAAGAGGGTGACTCTTCTCGTACTCCGACCACTTGATGAACATCTCCTCGCAGGTGTTGGCGTATGGGAACCTATGATGTTCCATCAGGGTCATGTAAATCTCTCTTATCTCTACCACATGTGCCCGATACTTGACTAGACTGGCACTTAACTATTGTAGCATAGTCCAAGCTTTGATCGGGTGTTCCATAAATTGTCGCTTCGGACCTTGCGCCGTGTCTGTCACCTTTGATATTTCTTTGTCCCATAATGAGTCTTTCTCAGTGTGCGATTTCACTATGTAGAGCAAGTCGACAAAGTCATTGGTCATGCCAAACTTGGGGAGTCGGATATCCTTCATTGCCTTGTTCATTTTGACCCGACTCTTCTCGCACTTGGCCCATTTTTCCTGAATCTTCCGATGAGGAGACTGCATATAGAGAAACACTGGGTAAAATATATGTTGATTAAGGTTGGTTTTCATTGATGTCAACCCTTGAAGAAAGTTGTTGGAAATACTAGAACAAC
>ML783130.1:329730-341548 GCA_009831015.1 Picea engelmannii | reverse complement strand
GTAGAATGGTGTGGGTGGAGTATTGCATCCCCGAGACCAAGCTTGGAACAAGTGAGGTGGGATCTTTCACCACCGAGTTGTCCTCTAGGGTTTGTATTCTCAAAACCCTCAAAACTGTTGTGCTCTAGAGCCCAAAAGCAAAACGCAATAATAATCCAAAAGTGAGTGAGAGGTGTGCCCTTGCCTTTCCTTTATACCTTCAATTTGTTTCTCTATTGAGTTAGTTAACCCCTTGGGTTAACTCCTAGCTTAACCTCCCTTGTTCTATTCTTTCATTGAGTTACTTTTTCTTTTTCAAGTCAACTTAATATTATAATGTTGAGTTTCGCTGACTTTTCCCCATAGTGCATGAGACTATAGTCTAGTGGGGATGACTAGACTATTGAGTCTCTCCAACCCTCTTCGTCAAGATGTGGGGGGCATTACAAAGAATGGGAAGTAGTGAAAGAATGGCTCTTTTGCGTTTATAGTCCCCACCAACAAAACTTTGACCCCCTACTCAGATGCTTTAATCCCATCCCAACAGGTTGAAATGAACTTTGCACTTGGATAAAAAGATGGCTACTAACCTATGTGAAAGGGTTTTCATGTGTGGAGAGGAGCATTCGCATTGGTGTAGTTGTGGGAGACCACACCCCACCTTCACTGGCTCATCTGTGAGTTTGAAATAAATTTGGAAAAAATAAAGTTGGTTGGAATATAGGGATAAACAAAAAGTGTTGCTCCAAGTGGAGAAGACCAATGAAAAACAAAATTTAGTAAAAATGCAAATATGAGAACTGGTAAATGCATGTGATATTAAGTAATCTCCAACTGAATCCACTTCTTTTAGTTATATGGATAAACTTAGCATCCATAATATGTGAGAAACCCTGAAGATCAATAGTGTTTGTCTCTTTTTCAAATGATAGTATTTGTCAGATCTCATCCATCTCTACACTAGAAGAGTTAGACAGTGATGATCCACTTCTATTATCAATCAACTTTATATGCCCAGTCCCATGTGAGCTGGAAAATGGATGTTTTCCAGTTTGATCTATTATTATTTTGACACAACTAGAATCTCTTTTAGTTTTGAAAGTGAACATGAATGTAGGCTTATCTTTGGCAACTTCTTCTATCTAGCCTAGGAACTTATGGGATTGAAACACAACTGAGAAGGACTGGCTTATAGTCCGTACAGGAAGTTTCTCTTGATTCATGCCAAAACCACTCTTGTCCAAGCAATTTTCAGTAGCTGTATCAAATGCTTTGTTGATGCTCCTTTATGCAATTATAGCATTTAATCTTTTTGAATTTTCCTTCCAGTTGACACAAACTAGTTGTTTGTTGGTTCTTGTTCCATATCTTTCAGCCAAAAATTTGTAAGATTGGATGTGTTTTTTCCACCTTTCGAGTGAGGGTTGGTTGTTTTCTTTGTTTCGGTGGTCATTCTTAAATCTCGAGGTGTTATAGCATATGGTGTTGGTAAGTTTTGAGGAGTTACAGAATTTGGTGTTGGCGACTTTTGAGAAGTTCCAGACTTTGTTGGGAGTCCCACTTTGCCTTGATATTCATTCCTCAAGTTGATGTCCCTTGCACAAAGACTGCCAACCAAATGACCCGCAATAGGTTTCTTGGAGGAGTGGTTATTTAATCTGCCATTTTTATATTCAACCTTCATATCTATTGATAATCTCTTAATTCCATGCATATTCCTTAGAGAACTCAGCTTTGCAGAATCTTGAGGAGAACCCATGTTCTTGTTGGGAATGTTGATTTGTGCATACCTCCTAGTAACTCTTCGAGCATGTTTCTTAGTAGGAAACACCTTGTCTACCCAATTACTTGGGGGCACTTTGCTGCAATTTCCAACAGTGCCATTGGAAGACCTTTCGAGATTTCTCATTTTTGCATATTTCACAAAGTTTCTTGAAATTTTCTAGCAACCTTTTTCATAGCTTCTTTTCATCCTTGGAAACTTCTTTAGACATTGAATTCAGGCAGAAATTGAGATTCCTAGCCTCTTTAGGCATGGAGATATGCTATCCTTCCCATCAAATCTTCTAGAGGAACATGCATCTCCTATTGCATCCTTAGACGCATCAATTTTCTTTGAATTCAGTATTCTGTCAACCTTATCCGTCTTTGGCACAACCTAGCTTGGTAAGAATTCTTCTTAACTTGTGCCCATATGACCTGATTTTCTTCCAAATATTGAGGGATATTCCTTGTCTTTACCTCATTTTCAATTTTGTTTGGTATTATTTTTCAGTGGTTTGTGTTGAATGCAAATTCTACTACATTTTGTGTAAGACGAGAGATTTTCTTCTCTATCTATTCAATTCCTAGATCAGTGCTATCATTTTTCACAAGGGTTTCAACTTCACCTCCAATTTATTTTGTGTTCAATTTAGAATCATTGTTCATGGCATCTACAACTTTTAGGGAAGTAGAGTCTCCCATAGAAAACAAAGCTTTCTTTGAACATTGCAGGCCTTCACCTACAGTTTGCTGAATAAGGGTCTCTCTCCTCTTCTCGGATGTTGGACTATGTGTTACAAGTTACAACATTAGTGTATTGAGTGCTAGTAGTGGACTCAACATCTGAATACTCATCCTCCTTGAAGGAATTAATATTAGCTCCCTTTCCTTGGGTTCACTAACATTATTAATTGCAATAAAAACGGAAACCTCGTTAGCTCCACTCTTTGCATCATACTCTATGCCTTCTTTAACAGAATCTGCATCTGCTATTGAAGATAATATGTAGATACAACTCTGTGACTATCATTTTCAGTTGTGGGTTTCACTGGCTCTATGAACAAAATATAATATTACAGTTTTGATAAAAGAAAAGCCAAAACAGAGCTGTATTAAGAATTGTTTTTTTGACATGCCAAAGATCAGACCACAAACATGACCCCAAGATAATAAGACACCCTTGTTCTCATCATTGCTTTAGGAATTGGGAGGTCCACACCAGAAGCTTACAATTTGAGTCACAGGGATCTAGTGACATAGAATACACACCAAAACACCCTTCTAAATGAAGGATCCAACAAAGTTGAAAGAAAGTTATGAACAATAATACCAATTACATCATCACTATGTTCTTTTTATCTATTAATGTGATGCTATATTCTATAGAGAGAGAAATACCTTTATTTTCAACATATGGGGTTTTCTCTCCAAAAGCCATGGTATTGCAATACCTACCCTACAAAGGGTTTTAAAAAAATACAAAATACGGTTTATAAAAGAAATTGAGTTATACCTCTATCATATTTTGAATTTTGCAGGTTGGATGTTAATGTCCTGTATCTTGTATATCAATTTCTCTTCTTGATAGCATTAACACTCAAGGGTGAAAGGGGAAAATCCTTTTGCCCATCTAGTGAATAATTTATCATCAAACCATTCTTGTTCTCCAACCTATAGGACTCAATCCTCAACCCTTTGGATTGAGTCCTGAGTCCTAACAAGATTGCATTGAACGTTGCAATAGTGATATTTCCTTAATACAAATATGATGAATCTAGAACATGAAATTTGGGTGGAATTCGGGTGCTTTTATTGCTTGCTCAATAATGTTTATGGGTTAAAACATCAATTTTTCTAATAAATTCCTAATGGGAACCTGAGGTTACTTGGCTACAACGTAGCTAATAATGTGTTTACGAAACCAAGAATGCAAATGACCAAAGAAATTTATAAATTTGGAAGTTTAAATGTGATCTTTTGTGGAATGTTCGGTTGAGACGTCCTTCTTCATGTACAAAAATGGGCATCATGGTTTGTGCATAAAGTAGTGGTGGGTTTGAAGAGGAGTTATTATAGGGTAGAACCACCCGCTTTTGGCATGGCTATCACAAGACAACAACATGGAGTCAAGAAATGGCAGGGTTGCGAGATCCTATTCTAAAAAGAAAAAAAAGGAGATAGAAGCAACAAAAAGTCAAGATGCCTCCACCCAAGAGTCATGAAGGTATAACTATAAACTATAATATAATTCAGTGTCCACTTCACATATCAAATCTGAACGATTTTTGATATATAACCAAATCATACAAGAAAGAAGGCATATGGATATAATTATTTTTAAAACTATGTGTTAGCTTTTGGGGTAGCTCAGACAGGTACTTCTGCATTGGCGGTGCCTGGCATGTGGAGTTGTCCGAGCGACACTCTCTAGATTGTTAAAGTGGCTTTTATGTAATGACTAAAGTGACTTTTGTAAGGTTGAGTGACTTAAGTGATTTAAGTAATCTCAACCAGATATTAAGTCGCGACCGTTATATCGTGAGAGGCAAGATCTAATCTTAGCCTTTGAGATCTAGGGTTAGGGTTTTAGTCATTAGGAGATTATCAAAACAGATCTAAGGAGAGTGAGAAGCACACAATGAATGCATAGCAGTAAGAGGGAGTCTTGCTCATGTACTTGTGTCTGAGTGGACAGGGATGAGGAAGTGTGATCCGGATTTTATGAGCAGAACGAAATCACTACAGATTATTACCAGATGCTTAACACAGAATAACAGAGATACAATAAAACTGGTTTTCTATTCAATAAGGAAATAAGCTGAAATTGTAAAATGCAGCAGAAAACAAGCTTGTTGGAATGGTGGCGACTTATCTCTGAGAAGAGATGTGACGATTACGTTCATTCGCAAGAAGACAATTACAATGAGGCTCTCAAGGCCTTTTTACAATAAACAGGAGTTTCAAAAACCCTAAACATCCAACAACCTAACGCTAGGAGATGAAGTGCCAAAAGTCACGTGGGCCCCGTTTGTGTAAGTCAGTACATCAACTTCTTGGGGTCGTAACTTTTGCATACGATCTCCGTTTTAGGCGTATGATAGCCCATTGGAAAGATCTGTCCGAGGACTACAACAGTTGCACAAATTTTGCAACTGCAACATACCCCAAAAAACGTCGTTTAGGGCCTCAAAACGGCTCCAGAAGTTCAGGACCCGAAAACTGCTAAAAATAGTGAATTATCAAAATTGCTAGAAAGCTATTTTGAGCCAGTTGGAAAAGGTGGGTGGCCACCGATATCCACCTGGATCAATCCTCCCTCCTTAGGAAGCAATGGTCTCCATTGTGTTGAGTTCCCCCATCAGATGAGGAAATTTTTGCTCAATTTGGCTTCGGTTGAGCCACTAGCCTTGGTGCAGGAGTTGCCTTGCTTTGACGACTTGATAAAGTTGGATCCTTTGTTGTCGAGTGGCCTTGTCGAGTGCCTGTTGTATGTAGTCGGGGTTGAGCTCTGTTGGTGTCAGCTGTTTTTCTACGTCTGAGGTGTCCAATAATGGTGGGAAATAAGGCCGAAGGAGGTCCACGTTGAACACTGGGTGCAGGCCAAGGAAAGGAGGAATGTTGAGCTCAAAAGCATTATCGCCCACAGCCTTGGTGATGGTGTACGACCCATAACGGAGTGGGCGAAGCTTCTGATGGGGTCCTGTAAGGCGTTCTTTCTGCAAGTGCAACCAAACTTTGTCGCCCACCTGAAACTTATGTGGCACCCGATGTTGATCATGGCGCTGCTTGTACTTGCCATTGCACTTCTATAGGATATCCTGAACCTGTTGGCGGATGTGCTGGATCCTCTCAATGAACCGGGTGGCTTTGTCAGCCTTAGTTGGAGCAGGAGAGGAGTCGGTCGAGGTGACCGAAAGGGGAAATGCAACATCTATGGGACCCAATGGTTGGAATCCCAACCCCACTTGAAAGGGGCAGTGACTGGTTGAGCAATGCAGGGCTCGGTTGTAGCTATGTTGGACATAGGGAAGACTCTCATCCCATGTGCGAGGGTGCTTGGAATTATACATGCGCAGGATATGCACGATCATTCGATTTACGACCTCGGTTTGGCCATCGGTCTGGGGGTGGAAGGCCGTGGATTTGGTGAGCTTGGTGTCCAGTAGTGACCAAAGGCTCGACTAGAATGTGCTGAGAAATCGACTGTCCCGATCTGAGACAATGGTTTGTGGGATTCCAAAATGTACCCAGACTCGTTCAAAGAAGAGCTTGGCAGTGGCTTCTGCTGTGATGCTCTTCTTGCAGGCAACCATAATCGCCATCTTAGAAAAGCAATCAACAACCACAAAAACACAGTCATTTCCCCGCTTGGTGGACGGGAGGCCCAACAAGTACTCCATTGAGATGGATTCCCATGGCCTATCAGGAGTAGGAAGAGGGGTGTACAGGCCCTGTTTCTTAGTGGTTGGTTTGGTAATAGCGCAGGCAGTGCAAGACCTGATATACTTGCTGACCTCCTGTCGAAGTTTCGGTTAGTGGAAATGTTTTTGTAGCATCGCCACTGTCTTTTCAACGCCGAATTGTCCTGCCACCCGACTGTAGTAGGCTTCCCAGATCAACGTCGCTCGCTCACTTGATGGAACACAGATATGGCCCAGATGACACAACAACCCATCCCGAAGATGGAAATGATTGACAACTGCCTTTGCACCCAACATTTGGTAGGTGGTGGCGAAGTCCTGGTCTGTCTCATAAAGTTGGGGCCATCCAGAGGTCTCATAGCCACAAGAGTCTAGCACTGTGGTGAGTGCCGTGACTGGTGGTCTGCTGAGGCAATCAGCGACGCGGTTGGTGCTTCCTGTTTTATACTTGATGTTGAGGTGGAATTGCTGCAAGTATGTGGACCACTTTTGATGGCGGTCATTCTGCATTTTCCTTGTGTCTGCATGAACTGCAGTGGGTTATGATCAGTGTGGATGACTGTCTCCCTCCCAAGAATGTAATGTTTCCACTGGCGACAGGCTTGCACAATGGAGTACATTTCTTTGTCGTAAGTAGGGTACTTGCGAACAACATCTGATAGTGTCTCACTATTATAGGCCATGGGGTGGCCGTGCTGCGTGACAACGACACCCACAACATAGTCTGAAGCATCAGTCTCAATCTCAAAGGACTGCTGTAGGTCTGGTAGTGAAAGTACTGGGGCTGAGCACAAGCGCTGCTTCAAATCATCAAATGCTTGTTGTTGGTGCCGACCCCACGCAAATTTCGCCTTACCACTACCCTTGGTTATTTGGTTGAGGGCCCATGCAATATGGGAGAATCCCAACACAAACCTACGGTAGAAATTGGCAAGGCCTAAGAAGCTCCGAAGTTCAGTGAGTGTGGTTGGGGCTGGCCAGTCACGGATGACTTGGATCTTGGTTGGATCCACATGTACGCCATGTTGATCAATGATGTAGGCTAGGTAATGGACCCTATCCATGTCGAAGGAGCATTTTTCCAAGTTGGCGTATAGCTTGTGCTGCCGCAGGGTGTGTAGAACCTATTGAATATCCTTCAAGTGTTAGACCCAAGTCTTGCTGTAAATGAGAATGTCATCCGGATACACCACTACAAAAGTATTGGTGAATGGTCGCAAGATATCGTCCATCATCCTCATGAAAGTGGTTGGAGCATTTGTCAGACCAAAGGGCATGACCAACCATTCAAAAAGGCCTTCCTTTGACTTGAAGGCGGTCTTCCATACATCTGTCTGTTCTATCGGGACCTGGTGGTAGCCAGACTTCAGATCAATCTTATTGAAGTATTTGGCCCCCATGAGTTGATCAAGGAGGTCGTCGATTCGGGGAATCAGGTACCGGTTTCTGACTGTGATTTTATTCAGAGCCCGGTAATCAATGCAAAGTCGTCAGGTTCCATCTTTCTTCTGTAGTAGCACGATTGGGCTCCCGCAAGGTGATGAGCTGGGACGGATGTGCCCCTTGTGGAGCAATTCTTGGATCTGTCGCTTGATCTCCTCATTCTCTAACAGAGAGCGGCGATAGACTGGCCCATTGGGCAGTGGTGCGTCGGGGGTCAGATTGATGGGGTGCTTGACCTGGCAGTGTAGAGGTACCCCGGTAGGTGAGGAGAAGATATCCGAGTATTCTTCCACGACCTTATCTACTTGCTTCTGTTGTGTGGAGAGGTCGGCCGCAGAGACCTTGGATGTGGCTGTGAACTTTTTCTCATTCCGAGAACGAATCACGAAGAAGACAAACTTTCCTGTCTGAGAGATGACCTTCCTACATTGCTTAGCAGAGATCAAGGAAATAACACTAGGTGGGATAGCCGCGGGTATCCTGTACAATTTTTTGTTCAAAGTAATAATAACACTACGAGGCCTAGACTCATAAACAACATGATGTTTCCATAAATAAGGTTGGCCCAAAAGAACATCACAAACTTCGAGAGGAGCAACATCACACAATACCTTGTCTTTGAAGGGAATGATGCCGTACGATAGTCGACACTGTTGGCCGACGCGGAGATCGCTTCCTTGGCGGAGCCATCCAATGGTGTAGGGTTGTGGGTGCGACGTTGTCGGCAGGGCCAGTTGCTTGACGACCTCTGCTGAGATGAGGTTCTTCTAGCTACCACTATCAACGATTGTAGCGAGGTGCCTTTTACCCACATCTGTGAATGGAAGAGGCGCTCTCCTTCTTTTGGCTCGTCTGGTTCACCCCGCTAGAGCTTGGTGGTAGCAACAGTGGCACTGGGTTCCGCGTCAATGATCCGTCTTCCCCTTTCTGGTTTTGACTCAGAGTCGGAACCCGCATCTGATTAAGAGGCTTTCGCTTCGGCCACCAACGATTGCTTTGAGCGGCAGTCAACAGTGTTATGCCAAGGGCTCTTATGGAAGTCGCACCACTTCCCGGTATCTTTCTTTGTATTTCCGGTGTCCTTCTTTGCTTGCAGCTTGGACTGGTTGTCCTGATACTGTCCATCTTTGCTTTGTCCTTTGTTCTGTGGGTTGGGGCCGCCTTTTCCTGGCTTTTGTTGTGAGGGGTTCCCCGACCCAAATTGTCGCGTCTTTTGTTTGGGCTTCTACTCAATTTTGGCGGCATATCAGTAGGCCGCGCCCAAGGATGAGATGTCCATAAATTCCATTTCGGTCTGGATGTATCTATGCAGAGCACCAGATGTCGCTCTGAATCTTTGATACCCAGCTTGGTGCGTAAGGTATGGAAGATATTTGTGAAATCTGATATTGTTTGGTCTCTTTCTTCCCGCAGTGTGGTCCATTTGGTATACAAGTCGTCATAACTTCCGACAGGGTAGTATTGTTCTCTAATAGCATCCCTGAAGGATTCCCAGGTGGCCGTGACTGTAAATAATGAGGGTTCCTCTGTTTCCTTTTGCTCACAAAAAGTTTCTCACCAATCTTTGACATGGGGAATGACTTTGAGGAGCGCAAAAGTAATCTTTTCTCTATTCGAAAAGTTATGGACAGAAAAATACCCTTCTAGTAGATTCAACGATTTGTCTACAACATCTGCGTCTATCTGACCTTCAAATGCAGGAATATCGAAGTTTATTTTTACCTTGAAGGGGCCGGTGCCTCCGCTCGAAGCAGAAGCGTCGCCTGTTGGTAGCTGCCGAAGGATTTGCACGAAATTATCCATCATCTCGTTCCTCTGTTGTGTGAGGGCTTCCTCAATCAACAATTTGAAAGGATCTCCTGTCCCATCATCTTTCTTTTCTCCTTCCATGAGAGGTCGCCTGGGTGTGCGAGAGCTTTTGTCCTCAAGAGAAACAAGCTCGAGACCCAACTCTTTGTACTCCGACCTCGTTGGGGACATGCATTAAGACGACAAGGAGCAGATCGCTCTGATACCACTGATCCGGATTTTATGAGCAGAACGAAATGACTACAAATTATTACCAGATGCTTAACACAAAATAACAGAGATACAGTAAAACTGGTTTTCTATTCAATAAGGAAATAAGCTGAAACTGTAAAATGCAGCGGAAAGCAAGCTTGCTGGAATGGTGGCGGCTTATCTTTAAGAAGAGATGTGACGACTACGCTCATTCGCAAGAAGACGATTACAATTAGGCTCTCAAGGCCTTTTTACAATAAACAGGAGTTTCAAAAACCCTAAACATCCAAAAACCTAACCCTAGGAGATGAAGCGCCAAAAGTCATGTGGGCCCTGTTAATATTTATGCCATTATTATAGTTCTTTGCATTTCAATAGATAAGAGCAACATAAGAACAAGATCACTGAGAAATACACATTCATAAGAGACACAACATTTATCCTGGGAAACCCTCTAGGGGAAGAAAACCCAACAAAAACTTCCTTATCATAAATTGCCAATACAATGCCAAGAGATAACTCAAACCAATACAGATAGTCCTCTCCAAAAGATGCGCCACTCGTCTCCCTCTCTCTCATTGGTAAGTTGCAGCTTGCCTCTTAGAAAATGAGCAAGTGTGTTGTGTGTCAAAGTGAGGCGCTAGCCTCTCTATATATACAAGTCTGGCACGTGTGAAGTGTCTTCACTGGCAGGGCCGACTTCTCACTCTGGGTGGGTAAACCCATCTTTATTATATTTCTGGGTCTCAATAATAACTTCTGGGGCCGACTTCTTATTCTGCCTATTACAATTGTCTGTTGACCAATCCGCAAAAGGGGATTTGGTCCTAATACAATAACCAACATGATCAATCCACAATGGGGATTGATCCTATGAATAATATAACAATAATAATAAGAATACTCTTTGCAGTTACATTATTTCAACACTCCCCCTTAACAAGAAGGTATTCTTCAACAACATCAGGCGAGAGAGGTCTGCATCATCAGTGGCATCAGGAGGACAATATCGTCAATATCATCTTGGAACATTGGCTGGCATATCTACGAGTCATCGGAAGTTTTCTTCATCGGCAACATCGTCATTCTCGAAAGAATGCCATCATCATCTGCATCAATATGTATCAGTAAAAATATGATACCTCATCACAGCACTAGGTTGGCACATCACAATACTACACTGGTTCAATGTCACAGCTGATAAGCTGGTAGCTCAATGTCAGTCACATCTTGCTTTACGTCTAACAACTAGGTCAGAAGCAAGGTATACATCATCTTGCTTTACGTCTAACAACTGGGTCAGAAGCAAGGAACACATCATCATCTTGCTTTACGTCTAACAACGAGGTCATAAACAAGGAATCATCTTGCTTTACGTCTAACAACTAGGTCGGAAGCAAGGAACACATCATCATCTTGCTTTACGTCTAACAACGAGGTCAGAAGCAAAGAATCATCTTGCTTTACGTCTAACAGCGAGGTTAGAAGCAAGGAATCACACATCATCTTGCTTTACGTCTAACAACGAGGTCAGAAGCAAGGAATCATCTTGCTTTACGTCTAACAGTGAGGTCAGAAGCAAGGAATCACACATAATCTTGCTTTACATCTAACAGCGAGGTCAGAAGTAAGGAATCACACATCATCTTGCTTTACGTCTAACAGCGAGGTCAAAAGCAAGGAATCACACACTCCCCCTTTCAGGGAGGGTCCTTTCGAACTATACCAAGCTTATCTTGAAAGTATTCAAACTTTACACGAGATAGAGGTTTGGTCAACACATCAGCAACCTGTTCATCCGTGCTGACATATAGGAGCTTCAAGGCTCCTCTCTGTACCATGTCACGGATGTAATGATAGCGAATCTCTATGTGCTTCGACCTGTCATGGAATACAGGATTCTCTGTCATCTTTTTGCAGCTCTGGTTGTCACATAGGATCGTGGTTGCTTCCATCTCTAGGTCAAATAGACCGATTAGCAACTTTCGAAGCCATATAGCTTCGCAGCTAGCAGAACATGCGGCAATGTACTCTGCTTCCGCTGTGCTGAGAGCAATAATGGATTGCTTCCTACTCTGCCACGAGATCATGGCTGATCCCAAACTGAAACAACATCCGGAAGTGCTTTTTCTGTCAGCAACGCTTCCTGCCCAATCTGCATCAGTGTATCCACTCAATGTGAATTTATGATCTCCATCATAGCTGAGACC
>ML783130.1:270908-321863 GCA_009831015.1 Picea engelmannii | reverse complement strand
TAAGGCTAGGATAAGTAATGTGTTGATGGGTTTCAAATGTTTTAATGGTTAAAATATTCTAGATCTAGATCTCTTCACACATTAATCCTTAGCTTATGCCATTGGGGCATAATCAACTTGCTTAATCTACTTGCATGTTTTAAACCATTTTAAGATGTATCTTGTTTACATGCTCTAATCCAACACACTAAATGATTAATGCTTTGATGGTAAAATAAGTGGTTTTTCTTTCTCATACTATCTCATAATTAAGGCCATTTGCCATCACACTTAAGTTAATGTATTGTTGGATATGTTGATAGTGCACACATCTAAAGTTTCAAGCTTTTCTTTCACACTTAATGCTTCTCTCTTAATGGTTCAACAAACATAAGATAAGTGGTAATAAGCTTGAGTCTCTCTCCTTTTCTTTGGCAAGTTGTTCTTGCCCTTGTACATTAGCATTTTTTCATAACAAGCTTTCCATGTTAATGGTTTAATAAATGGTGATGAACTAAATCGTTATTCAGCTTGCTTTTACGTGCTTTACATTTGTTAAAGTGCTTCATTTTCATGCTTAGATAACACACTTTATAAGCTGCAATAAGTTTCGGTTTTGGCATAAAATCAACAATTGAAGGCATCTAAAAGTCATTAAAACACTCTAATACACCTAAAAGTCTAACTATTTGATATACCAACTTAATAGACTTAATAGGGTACCTTAAACCACCATCTAAAACGGGGATTGAGGAGGGCCACATAAGGTGCTAGGCCGGGGACGGTCTCACGGCACGCGACGTCCTTTCCGGGAAGTACTTGGTCCTTAGGGTTGACCTGTGAAGCTAGGGTAGGCCTCGTTGCCTCACTTCTTGAGCATCCAACAACCATTTGGCAATCGGGGGAGGAGGTTTTTGGTCAAATACCTAGTTATGGTAATTAAAATATTTCAAATATTAAAAACCCTTAACTCACTAAGTATTGGTCAACCTTGGTTTAAATTGACATACATTAAGGTTTAATACTTGCAACTTAATCTTTCAATCTCATTTACAAGTAATGCTTTGTGGTTAATCAACTAAGTATCTTGATCTTTGTGGAACATTTGTGTTTAGGCTCCTAAATCTTCGAAGTGTCCTTGTGAATTTATAATGTTGATGTTGCCATTGAGGAGCAGTCCAATAGAGTAAGTGCTATTGGGGCATGCTTAGGCTTAATGTGTTGATGATGCTTATGCGTTGATCTTCTTTAATATCCTGCACATTTAAACAAAACGTGGTTAGCTTGTTGCATTATATCATCTTGTATTTAACATTCTTTATTGTAAGTACTTGTATCTAACAATTTTGTGGAGTAGCTATTCTTTTGTAATCTTTGTAATCATATTGTAACGAAACACCCTTACATTTAGTTGACCCCTTGCCCAAACTTAGGCACTAGTCTTAGTTGACCTAGGGAAAGGGTTGCTTGACATGCAAACTCTTGCATCTTGCATTGCTGCTTTAGCATCATAGGTTAGGCTCGCCCAAACCTTAACAAAATAAAAACAACTCCTAGAACTTAAACTCTTAATCTCATCTAGAAACTAGGGTCTATCCCCCTTGGCTTCCCTAGGAGTAAGCCTAGACGAAAGAGGTTCAAGCCAGTGTGACAGCGTGGGCTTTGAACCTAGGCATTGTGCCTCCAAGGACACACTAAGTGAGCAGGACTTGGCTCACGTTTGCAAGTGTGTATAAGGATGACAACACAACATAAAACAAAGAAACCGCCAATTGAGTGTGTTGATCGGGCAACAGAGAAAGGTTGTCGAGGAGGATCGACTGAGCAAGACGCCAGTGTGGAAAAAAAGTTCATCTGCCAAGCAGCGTGGAGCCACTGGTTGGTTGAGGGCGCGTGTTCTAGCGATCCGATGATAGATTGAAGGCAGCGACGAACAGTTGTTGAAGTCGTCGGTGGTGACAGGTTGTTGGATCTTGGAGCAGGGGCGGTAGAGACTATGGATGTTGGGAAAGTCGGTCGCACGAGAAAGAAATTGTCGTGAGGTAGGACAATGCGTAGGTGAGCGTTAGAGCCTTTGGGAAAAGCAATCGACGACGAAAAGGATTAGCACCGGGCTAGAGCGAAGGACGGAAATGGAGGAGAAACTGCAGGCATGGAGGTAGGTCCGACTGCGAAAGCCGCCATCCTGTAGCAGCGATCGCCAATTCGCGGGCTATGAAATTGTAGCAACGCTGATATTCGTGCTAGAGGGACGCGGATGGAGGTCGTAGTCGAGTCGAGCAGTCTGGTATCCGCCAGAATTTGCAGACAAAATCACATGAAGAATAGGAACTGTCGAAGTAAATTGTTGGCAAGTGAAGGTTGTGCGGGGGTCATGGGTTAGAGAATCCGCCCGAGTTGGGAGGCAAGGAGCTTTGGGCGACTGTGTGGGTGAGCAGAGCAACCTAGCCGCGTGGAGCTGGGAGACGCGGATGGCACCAAAGCTAGCGGTCGTTGGAGTAGGTCGCCACTATTGTAACAGGATGTCGTGCCGAGCCAGCTGCCAAGTCAGCAAAACAACGGGCCTCTAGTAAGTGACGACCAACAGTGGGAGGGTGCATTGTAGAAAAAGAAATAGTTGTCGGTTGAGCCAAACAGGGCCGCTGAGCGCCGAGAGGGCATCCAACAGTCCGGGAAGCACCCGGGCAGCGGGCAGAATGCCCAGAATATTTCCAGGCAGTGAGCAGAAATGTTGGGTAGCAGGCTGAGATAGCCAAGTAGTGCCTAGAAAAGCTCCGGGCAGCCAAGAAAAGGACCCGGGCAACATCGAGAGGCCGTGGGAAACGTTGGGCAGGGGTCCAGGTAGTGGGACCGGATAGCAGGTTCGGAAGGCCAAATTTGAGAAGGTTGTCGAGATGGCAACATTGGATCATCTCGCCATATAACAAGATTGATCTAGGAGGAGGTTCTTCCAGAAGTACCTTCCTTGCTAAGAGGGAGTGTTATCTTTTAGGGTAGCTCGGACAAGTACTTCCGCATTGGCGGTGTCTGACATGTGGAGGTGTCCGAGCGACACTCTCTAGATTGTTAAAGTGACTTTTATGTAATGACTAAAGTGACTTTTGTAAGGTTGAGTAACTTAAGTGATTTAAGTCATCGCAACAAGAGATTAAGTCGCGATCGTTAGATTGTGAGAGGCAAGATCTAATCTTGGCCATTGAGATCTAGGGTTAGGGTTTTAGTCATTAGGGGATTATAAAAGTAGATCTAAGGAGAGTGAGAGGCACGCAATGAGTGCATAGGAGCAAGAGGAAGTCTTGCTCATGTACTTGTGCCTGAGTGGGCAAGGTTGAGGAGGTGTGCAAAGGGGCAGCGAGGGAGATAGCAGCCAGGTGTGATAGGCTATCGCTGCATTATAATCCTTTAAGGGCCATTATCCCAGGAAGGGAGCCCAATAATAATAAAACTCAGAACTAGTTTTCTCGCAAGGGTTTTTCCAGGGGTATTTAGCCGAAATATCTTGTGCATGTGTTATGGTTTCTGTTATTTATGCTTCCACTAAATTTGAGTTGATAACCTAGCTATGCAGTTGTTTAATAAAGTGATTTTATACAGAATTGTTACCCCCAAACTTAGGGGTAACTAAGGAGATCATGTCTCAAGGCCCACAGGTCCTAGACATGGAGTGCCGAGAGCTAGACAACTTGAGCATGGCCCCAAAGGGCCCCTTTTTTCCACAGTAGAGCCTACATACCATCGACAACAATATCGATCACACTGTCCTGGTCCTAAAATGGCAATGAGTCTTGCTCCATGAGGTAAGAAGTCCGGGTATCATGGTATATATCGCTTCGATTTTTAAAACATTTAAACGTGTTGCATTGAATCTTTCTTGATTTCATAACGTTTGCTTGACTTTATGCTCTTTTCCTTATTCAAACCTGGGAGGGTCACATGGTTCCCTAGTAAGTTGGTTTCCCTTTAGGATAGGTTGTTACCTAGTGGAACTCTGAAGAGCCATCACCCGTTCCCTCCATACTTACCATTTTCCATCCTTATCCCCTCCATCTATCCACATTTTTGGGCATTGGGGGAGGCTCCACTTGGAAATGGTTGTACCATCATGGGAAGAAGGGCCTAAAGGCACAAGGGGCAATGTAACTGGCAAAAGTTAAGAGCCGAATTTAAACCTTCGAGATACTTCGCCCAGGGATCCCCGAGAAAGCACTGAAACGCTTCTCAGCAAGAAAAGGGGACCCACATATGAATAAAACACTGAAGGCATTTGTTGGTGGATAAGAGGTCTCATCATGAGCCGACCTATCATGACCATGAACATGTAGCGGTATGACACTACCACCCAACTAGTCACCAAGCTAGGGTAGTGGCTCTTGGTTGCATGGACAACCTTCTCATTTCCATGAAATGTTTGTGGGTGACACTGCCACTAGTTGGTCACCAAGCCAGGGCGGTGGCCATGAACTCTTTTCTTGTAGCATGAAGAAAGAAAGCTAAAAGAAGAAAACAAAGATAAAAAGAATAAATGGACATCAGTGGGCTTGGAAACATTTGCATCCATGACAGGGTGCATCTCACCCTCAACAAAGGCACACATAGGTGAGTGTTACATTTCCCTACTATCACATGCACCCCATGCCCAAAGGTTTTCCCCTCACCACCTCATTCGCTTGCATGATTTGGATCAAGCTCCGCTGGGGAAACGACCTTGACTTAAGGGAGATTGGCCCAATAGGACACCCTGAGACCCTTCTAAACCCTAGACTTGTCAAGTTGCATAACGTTTTGAGCATTTGTTTGGGTTTAGGGGGAATTAGTGCACATGTTTGGGCATTTTAATTATAAGATTTGATTTACGTATTGTGATGCTTGTAACTTATGGACCCCTGGAGGGCGTACTTGTTGTCTTTGCAGGACCTTTCCGAGTGAACAGGTACATGGAGAGATGACTAGCTCAGACCTTCATGAGGGCTCAAAGCCCATTTGATGGATGTTGAGACCCCAGACAGGGGGTGTTGATTTTTTAATAGACAAAGTTTAAGCATGAAGTTCATTCCATTATGTTGCAGGAACCAAGATCACAAGAAGAAACACCAAGCACAAGTACACAAGAAGTATCTTGGGAAACCCTTCTCAACAAGGGAAGAAAACCCAGCCAAATCCTTTGCTATATTCTTCAAGCGAAAGACCTTCACCACCAAGAAAACCTAGCACAGGAGAGGGTGGTTGCAAACCCTAGAAGACTAGTGCCGAAGAGAGGTGCGCACTTTTCCCAAGAAGATGTACTTGCTGAAATTTCCAAACTCACACAAAAGATATGATTCCTCAATGGGGAATTTACCTCTACTTATATTAGACTTGACCTGTCAACAGAAGTGTCTATTGGCACAATAGGGTCGACCTGTCTATCTCATAATATAATTAATATTAACCAGATTAATTATCTTTTACATTAATTATCAATTACATTAAGGTGAGGCCGCCCTGTACCCTTTACATTACAATTAGGGTTACATGCAGGTCTGACTCTTGAACAATATAGCAAGGGATCTCATACACCCACTAGTGATCAACCACTAGGGGCACATCCATAGGGATGCCCATAACTCTATCTCATTGCATTACATAGGAGAACCACGCTCACTAGTGCTCAACCACTAGAATCACGTTCACATGTGCTCGTCGATAGGCACGTCCACTCATTAGATCTTCTTTCCAACTGCTTTACACAGGAGAGTCATCTGGAGTTCATCATCTCAACTCTCTGCTCAAAGGAGGCTAATACATCATCTTCATCTCTGTCTCATGACGATGCACCCAACTCTATGGGAATTCACACGTTCACCTTGTGCTCAGCCACAGGCATGTCCAACTCAACATATCTCCTCTTTCACTGTGTTACATAGTAGAATCATTTGGAGTTCTTCTCAAGTCTCTGTAAGGAGGAGGCCATTAATACGTTCTAGTTCTGTCTCAGATAGGAACCACACTCCCATCTCAGGGGCTCTCTCTCAGGTCGACTCAATCAGTCTGTGTCTTGGAGAATGTCTCACACAACTGTAATCATCAACACTCCCTCTCAGCTAGGGAGGCATTCTTCATCAGGCCAAGTCTCACTCGGATGTACCTTGAACTTTGTCTTGGCTGTAGTCATCAACACTCCCTCTCAACTAGGGAGGTATCCTTCACCAAGCTAATTTGGTGAAGATGTCTGCAATTTGCTCATGTGTAGGAAGGCACTGCATGTGTACTATTATCCTTTGCATCATGTCTTTGATATAATGATATTTTATCTCAACGTGTTTCGATCTATCATGAAACACTAGGTTCTCAAAGAGCTTTACACAGCTCTGGTTATCATCATAGAATCCATCTCATGATCAAGTAAATCTGTCAGAAGCTTATGAAGCCGCACTGCTTTGCACACTCAATGATACATACTCTGCTTCTGTGGTATTCAAAGCCACAAAGATTTTGTTTCCTGCTGCACTAGGAAACCATGACAACGTTCATGGTAAAACAACAACTGGATGTTCTCTTCCGGTCCACTGTACTCTCTGCTCAATCTGTATCTTCATATCCTATAAACTCAAGTTTACACTGGAGGCATATCTCAATACATGCTTTACTGTTATCAAGTGAGTATGTCTCGGCTGACTCATGGATTGTCTAAGCACATTCATTGCATAGCATGAATCAGGTCTGGTGTTAGCTAGATAGATCAATGGTCCAATCAGCTGTGGATCAATCTTGTTTGAATCATCATCATTCATTTTCTTCAAATCCATCACAGTGGTTTTGCATTCTGTCATACTAAACTTCTTTAATATTCTCGTTGTATGTTCTGCTTGACTCAGGAAAAGTCTCATCGGTTCTTTGTCATACTTCTTGTCCCAAGTAGTGTATCATACTCAGATCCTTCATCTCAAAATCTGAAGTCAAAGATTACTTGTATCCAACAACAAGACTTTTTGAATAAGTCATCAAAATCAGGCTCTCGTCACCAACATTGTAATAACATAGGTTTGGATCAACAACATTCTTGCTGAAACCCAAACTCATCAAGAATCCATCCATCTTATATAGTTTCCAACTCATGGATGGTAATACGGATGTAAGTGTATCAGGCTTACTGGATCAAGTGTCTCATCATAGACAACTCCCTCTGTTTGTGAGAATCGTCTGGCTATAGATCTTGCTTTGTATTTCTCGATACTTCCATTAGTTGCATGCTTTGATCTTATAAATTCACTTGGAAGTCACTATAGACTTCCCTTCTGGTTTCTAAACAATATCTCATACATCATTCTTTAAGGTATATTGGTATTCTTATTTTCATGCCAACTTGCCATAACTGTTCACATGTTGCTTCTTCATGTCAAGAAGGCTTAGAATCAATGATGTGGCTCATGGCTGAAGAGTAGCTTAAAGAAAATCTCTTTTTCTTTCTTAGGATGTCCCTTGAGGGGCTTTTATGTTCCTCTGTCTCCTGTAGAGTTTGTTAAGCTTGGGTAGGCCATTTATGCCCTATTACAATATCTCTGGGCATATCAACTGGAGCAACTGGATCAGTTGGAATAATGTTTGTCTCCCTCTGAACTACTGAAGGGGGAGAAGGTATTATCTCTTCCTTCTTTTCATTTTGTTTTGACTCCCTCTGAGTCAAGTAACTCTCTCTGAAGTCTGAAGGATGGAAGTCTTCTTTATTTGTTTGTTAGATCTTTTATGTCTTCTTAGACCAGCATAATAATTAATCAAATTAGATTTGGACTCCCGTACCAGGGATAATGGTCCAAGTCTTGAGGGGTCCTGTATTGGGGATAATACTCTTCACTTACTAAGAATGCAATCAACTACAAAATTAGAGATCAAACGATTTACCTGGGTTTGTAGTCATGTTTAGTTTTGAGTTTGGTTTAGAGAAAGTACATCTCCTCTCTCTTATCTTCACTCTTTTGAGGTGGATCTGGATCAATGTCAGCGGTGGAAGCATATTGTCTTCCCTTCTTCCAGGCTGGAAAATTTCTTGCATAGTGCCGATATTTGTCACATTTGAAGCATTGAATTTCTGAAACATCTCTTCTTTGATTAGGTCTTGAGGTTAATGAAGACTTCTCATCTCTGAATGTTTGTCTGAAGTTTCTTTTGAATCTTCCTCCTTTCTTTGTATGAAGTGCAAAAGCATGATTTTCATTAGGGGAGTCTTCAACTCCTCTATTTCTAAGTCTAAGTTCTTCTTGAGTACATTTTGTCCACAGAAGATCAAAGGTTGGTAGACTTTCTCTTCCACTAATAGTTTGAAGAAAAGGCTCCCAATGTTTTGGAAGGTTATTGAGAGTGGATAAGACAAGTTCTATGTCGGACATGATTTCTCCAATGGCTTCTATCTGTCTTTAATCTCTGATATCTTCATAAAGAAAATAACAACTGTATCACCTTTTGTCATCTTGGTACTTTGAAGCTGGATCTTCAAGGTAACAGCTCTGAGGGTGTTGTCACTTTCAAACATTTCTTTTAATGCTTCATACATTTCATAAGTTGTCTTCAGATTGGCAATACGAGGTAAGAGATGGTCTCTTACTGAGTAGATGATTATTTTTCTTGCTTTGACATCTTCTTCCTTTCTTATATTCTTTTCTTCATCGGTAGCTGTATCTGGTAAAGTTTTTGTTACCACATCCAATAGGTCATCTTCTTCAAGGGTAACTTGAAGCCTTGACTTCCAGGAGCTGAAGTTGCTTGCTCCATCAAGCCTATCTTCTACTAAAGTTTTGTTCTTCATTTGTTCGGATTTCTTCTCAAACTCTCACCAACTGGATTTAGAAAACCTAATGGTTATGTTAGGCTTATGACTGCCAACAATCAACTTTTGAGAGTATCACAGGAATGCTTGTTGAGTTGAAACGTTTCTTCAAAAAAGTTGCAGAAACCCTAAGGTCAAGATTCTGTAGAAAATTTCGGCACATTAGAAACCCTAGGGCCAAAAACTCAAAATCCTCGGATTTTTACTTTGAAGTTCTCTAGAGATGAGCTGAGAGAGGCCGTACAACTTGGTCCAAGTTTTAGCTTCAACGTCCACTTGTAAAGTGCTGAAAAGGCTAATTAAGTGAGGTCCGTACGGATTTCTGCAGAAACCCTTGAGGCCGCACAGAACTGTCGAAGGAGGACGGTTTACCCTTTTAAAATGCTTGTGAAAGGGTTCTTCAAGACCTATGCTCTGATACCATGTTGATTTTTCAGTAGACAAGGTTGAAGCATGAAGTTCATTCCATTTTAACATTTTACTTAAACCATAATCAATTATGTTGTAGCAACCAAGATTATAAGAAGAAACACCAAGCACAAGTACAGAAGAAGTATCCTGGGAAACCCTTCTCAGCAAGGGAAGAAAACCCAGCCAAATCCTTTGCTATATTCTTCAAGAAAACCTAGCACACAAGAGGGTGCTTCCAAAACCTAGAAGACTAGCGCCCAAGAGAGGTGCGCACTTTTCCCAAGAAGATGTACTTGCTGAACTTTCCAAACTCACACAAAAGATATGATTCCTCAATGGGAAATTTACCTTTACTTATATTAGACTTGACTTGTCAAGAGAAGTGTCTATTGGCACAATAGGGTCTACCTCTCTATCTCACAATATAATTAATATTAACCAGATTAATTATCTTTTACATTAATTATCAATTACATTAAGGTTAGGCCGACCTGTACCCTTTACATTACAATTAGGGTTATAGGCAGGTCTGACTCTTGAACAATATAGCAAGGGATCTCATACACCCACTAGTGCTCAGCCACTAGGGGCACGTCCATAGGGATGTCCATAACTCTATCTCACTGCATTACATAGGAGAGCCACTCTCACTAGTGCTCAACCACTAGGATCACGTTCACGTGTGCTCGTCAACAGGCACGTCCACTCAACAGAGCTTCTTTCCCACTGTATTACACAGAAGAGTCATCTAGAGTTCATCATCTCCACTCTCTGCTCAGAGGAGGCTAATACATCATCTTCATCTCTGTCTCGTGACGATGCACCCAATTCTATGGGAATTCACACGTTCACCTTGTGCTCAGCCACAGGCACGTCCAACTCAGCATATCTCCTTTCTCGCTGCGTTACACAGCAGAATCATCCGGAGTTATTCTCAACTCTCTCTAAGGAGGAGGCCATCACTACGTTCCAGTTCTGTCTCAGATAGGAACCACACTCCCTTCTCAGGGGCTCTCTCTCAAGTCGATTCAATCAGCCTATGTCCTAGAGAATGTCTCACGCAACTGTAATCTTCAACAGGGGGCTGGGTGAAGATGAAGGGGTTCTGCCAGGAAGAAGAAGGATGTTGCCTTTGGAGGCACTTTGGTGGACCTAGACCCAGGCAGTTGTGCCTTTCCCACCTGAATGATGGCCATTGGAGGCCTTGGACATCACCCATGCATCCCTAGACGTTTCTACATGCAGTGGTTGTCACCTTGGGGGTAATCTTGAGGTTATTGGCACGTGTGGGCAGGGTTTTGCCCTTTGGAGGCCCAATGTTTCAATCCCTGAGCCCAATGTTCCATGACAGAGGTCCAACGTCACCCTCGAAGGGTATGACGTCACCCCTAGGAGGGTCTTTACATGCAAATTTATTTTATTTTGTCCATAATTTAATTTTGTAAGAAACTGGCCAGGTCCGCCTGTCATTTTTGACCTAAAACTTAATTAAGGTCAATTTGTTTTATAAATAAACAAAAAGTGACATTCATTTTGATCATAACTCACCTCTCACAAGAGGGGGGACTGAAATTTTCGCCCTAAAGGGGTTATTGGCTGAAATTACCAAGGCACACTTGCTTGGAGGCTATTTTGGATCATTTCTTGGTGAAATTTTGGCAAATCTAGGGTTTTTGTGCTTGATTATTCTTGGTGAAGTAAGTAAATCTGCAATTTTCATTTCATGATAAATGTCTATGGTATGTTTACTTGTTCGTATGTAAGATTATGAAATTGCCTACTTGAAACCCTAGGAGTAAGAAACATAAGGTGCTTCTTTCTTGCTCTTTATTTTGGTAGTTTTGCTTAAGAAGATCTTGTCTAGACAAACTTCTAGAGCCCTAAATTGCAAGCACTTGAGAAACTTTGTCTAGTTCTTATTGCATTTAATATTTTTCAAGAGTCTAAGGGTAGGAGAAATCTACTTCTCAAGCTTCCACCTTGTTATCTTTTAGACAAGTATAATCATTGTTGTCTCTCCAAGCTAATGTGCTGATATAATTGACTCCATAAACCCTAAAGGCACTAGTCTCTTGTCTCTCTTTTGTTGGAAGGTTGATCAAAACAACTTTCAAACTCTCTTCCTTGAAGCTCCTACTAACCTGAACTAACTTGCTAACCTAGTCTATAAATACTAATAGCTAATTTGCTGCTGTTCTAACCTCTGTTACAACCATTATTTGAAGCCAATATCAGCATGCTAACTGTCTTATAAACTGCCCAGAATTTGTACTAGGCAAGCTATTATCAATTAATGCTAAAGTGTATGTTCAATTGCCTCAGCAAAGTACATTTCTGAAGCTTGTTTGTTGCTTTCATCATTATTAATTTGTTGTTGTTGCAGTCACTTTTGACAGCCTGTTAAACTCATTTTTTGATTGATAGATCACCCAGAACTTGTACTAGGCAAGCTATAATCAATAAGTGTTGAAATAGTTGTTTAATTGCCGAACTTAAGTACTTTTTTGGAGTGGTTTTGCTGCTGTCGTCATTATTTATTTTACCATTGTTACAAGTGTTTTGACAACCCATTGAAGTCACTTATTGACTTGTTTTAATATTCAAATTGTAAGTGACAAAGTACTATCAAATTGCAAAGTATTTCTATCATTTTTGTCATCATAACTTGCAATTTCCGGAACATTGTTGCTACTATAATTTTATCTTTGTTTTATATAACTTGTTTTAGTAGCACATAATTCATCTAAGAAGTCATTGATCATAATTATTGAAATCATTTTTATTGCTAACGTTTGATATTTCATTGGTAAAGGGCAGGTACCATTCATTTCCATTTACCCCCTTGAACTTTACCAAGTGACTTCTTTCCTTGAGTGACCTAGAGAGAGGGGTGGGTGTTACCTGATCTTTTACCCTTCATCAACCAACTAGGTCCAGGGACGTCTCCCTTGGAGTGAGGTTTTCCCCTCTTCCTAAAGAGAAAGAGGTACCCTATTGGGGTGACAGTGACAGGGCCACCTCTATGTTATGCCAATCTAGGGACACCTCATATTATCGCACAATCTGTACTTTCCCAAAGCCTAAAGGCGCACGAGAAAAAGATTTGGCAACAAGAAGATAGACTTGTAGGAATTTTTTTTTCCAAGTTTGGCATTGTGGGATTGGGGTTAATTAAAAAAAAGGAAAAAAAATTGTACAGTCATCGTCGTACAACCGTACGACTATGCTGAGTGTTGGATGTTGCAGAGTGGTAGCAAGCTCACGGGTAGAAGATTCTGCATCCAAGGTGGACAGTCCGAGCGCGGGTTGTTGAAGCTGTTGTAGGGGTCGCTCAGGTCGAAATTCCAAGACCTGACATATCTGTTGTTGCAGCCACAAAGTAAATAATGGTTGAGTGGAGGCTGCTAGAACCACACGGACGTGCAACATAAAAGAAAGAAACAACCAACTGAATGTGTTGATCGACCAACAGAGAAAGGTTTCCGAGGAGGATCCGCTGAGCAAGACGCCAATATGGAAAAAAGGATAACTTCCAAGCAGCATGGAGCCACCGACTAGTTGAGGGCGTGTGTTCTAACGATCCAACGACAGATTGAAGGAAGCAACGGACAGTTGTTGAAGCTGCTGGTGGTGACATCAGGTTGGATCTTGTTGGAGTAGGGGCGACAGAGACTGTGGAAGCTGGGAAAGCCACGAGAAAGAAATCGTCGTGAGGTAGGACAGTGCACGGGTGAGAGTTGGAGCCACTGGGAAAAGCAACCAACAACAAAAAGGATTAGCAATGGGCGAGAGCTAAAGGTGGATGTGGAGGTAAGGCCGGCAGTGAATGCCGCCAACTTGTAGCAACAACCATCAGTTCGCGGGCTATGAAATTGTAGAAGCGTTGAGATCCGTGTTGGAGGGACGTAGACGGAGGTAGTAGTCGAGCCCAGAAGGCTGGTAGCCGTTGGAATCTGCAAACAGCCTCACGTGAAGGATAGGAACCGCTGAAGTAAGCTGCCGATAAGTGAAGGTTGCGGAGGGGTCACGGGTTAGAGAATCCGCCCGAGCTGGGAGACGAGGAGCTTTGGGCAGTCGCATGGGTGAGCAGAGCAGCCTAGCCACAAGGAGCTAAGAGATATGAGTGGCACCAGAGCCAGTAGCTGTCAGAGTAGGTCGTCGCTGCTATAATAGCCGGTCGAGTCGAGCTTGTTGCCGCCGAGAGCCAACCGCGAATTCAGCAGGACAGTGGGCCACTGTTAAGTGATGGTCGGTAACAGGAGGGTGCAATGTAGAAAAAGCAGCAGCCGCTGGTTGAGCCAAACAGAGCAGAAGAGAGCTGAGAGGGCATCTGGGAAGCCGGTAGAGGTTCGTGAAGCACCCAAACAGCGGACAAACTACCAAGAATTTTTTCGGACAGCGTGTAGAAATGTTGGGAAGCAGGCTGAGATAGTCGAGCAGTGCCTAGAAAAGCTCCGGGCAGCCTAGAAAAGGACTCGAGCAACAATGAGAGACTGCGGGCAACATTGAGCAAGGGTCCGAGAAGTAGGACCGAGTAGCAAGTCCGGAAGGCCAAATTTGAGAAGGTTGTCGAGATGGCAGCATTGGATCATCTCGCCATATAACAAGAATGAGGTCGATGTTCCTTAGTGTTTTAGAGACGGGCTCAAACTAGCATGCGGGCAGTGAGGTCGACACCATACATGTAGTAAAGGGGGTTGGATGGGTCTAATTCCAGCTAGAGTCAGGTGGTTCTCTGGAGGTGGCACGAGTGATATATGTCCCAGCGCTGAAGTTTCTCTCAATATCAGCCATGGAGGACATGGGGTATGCAGTTACGTCCGAGGATGGACAGGTACTCATACGATCAGAGGGAGAAGATACCCAGGATGCAACAACTAGAGGCTTGGCATCAGGGAGGGTATGATGTACAGGGTGTTGGGACAACCTATAGTGGGATCCAATGGAATCTTGGATTGCATATCAAATCAAATTGCAACGTAGGTTGCAGGGGGGTCTTCTAGTTTACAGGGAGAAGCCATAGCAGCAGCAGATCTAATGGGGTCAGAGATTGATCCAGGAGGAGGTTCTTTGATAAGTACCTTCCTCGCTAAGACGGAGTGTTAGCTTTTGGGGTAGCTCGGACAAGTACTTCCGCATTGGCGGGGACTGGCATGTGGAGGTGTCTGAGCGACACTCTCTAGATTGTTAAAGTGGCTTTTATGTAATGACTAAAGTGACTTTTGTAAGGTTGAATGACTTAAGTGATTTAAGTCATCTCAACAAGAGATTAAGTCGTGACCGTTAGATCGTGAGAGGAAATATCTAATCTTGGAGATTGAGATCTAGAGTTAGGGTTTTAGTCATTAGGGGATTATAAAAGCAGATCTAAGGAGAGAGAGAGGCACACAATGAATGCATAGGAGCAAGAGGGAGTCTTGCTCGTGTACTTGTGTTTGAGTGGGCAGGGCTGAGGAAGTGTGCAAAGGGGCAACAAGGGAGATAGAAGGCAGGTGGGCTAGGCTATGGTTGTATTATAATCTTCTGAGGGCCATTATCCTAGGAAGGGAGCCCAATAATAATAAAACTCAGAATTGGTTTTCCCACAAGGGTTTTTCCAGGGGTATTTACCCAAAATATCTTGTGCATGTGTTATGGTTTCTGTTGTTTATGCTTCCACTAAATTTCAGTTGATAACCTAGTTGTGCAGCTGTTCAATAAAGTGATTTTATTAGGAATAATTGTCGGGTGCTAGGTTTGACAAGTAAAATCAACAATAAGATCTACAAAGTAAGCATATAAACAACCATTCTCCTCATGGAGTCTCTTAATATGTTCATAGCAGGATATTTCCTGAGCACTAGGAGCATACAACTTGACCCTAAAATTACACTTAACACAGACTATACCCAAATGAAATAAGTATAAAAATTATTCAAAATCACTATTTACACAATGAATTTAGAGAAAAAAATTTCCACTGTCTAATACTAATGATGAAGTAAGCACATGGTAGCGTACATGCAAATTAGGGACCCTTGATTTGTCCTTATGCTTGTCCTTGCTCTTAGCATTGGTTTTTCAAACTTATCCACAATAATCCTCTCAATTTCAAACTCCCTGTCGTTTTCTACGACATTGGACTCAAAATCCTCTTCAACTCATGGGATTTCTTATTGGGGCCGAAGCAATGTCATGCTTAAGAGATCTTGCATGACATTTATTGCAGGACTATTATTATTGTTATCGGACAATTTGTAGTTAGGGCAAAGCGCAACTCAAACAACAAATGTGTGACACAGCTGGGGACACCTATCATTGTCACCTCAAGAGCTATGATACTCCTCATTTTAGTGATGGAAAATTTCAACACAAGGGAGGCTTCCCAGGTGACCCTAGGGGGATTGCAAGGGAGAGGCCAAGAGTTGAAGGAACCAGCCCTATAGGTCACGATTAAAATATCTTGAGGATGGATGGAGGATGAGTATAAGTCAAGGAAAGGGCTGTCAATTGATAGTACCTTAAAAAAAAATGTTAGATAATCCAAAGCAAGACAATATATGATGAAATATGCCCCAAGACAAGAGGGAAATCAGCAAGAAACCCCGCTGTCCCAAAATTGCAACATATACCAATGAGATAACAGCAACAATAGAATTATAACAGCTGCAAATAAGACTATCAAAATCAACATATGATATTGGACAAGAAAGCCTGCAATTAGTAAACAATTTTCCAATGCTTAAACTAACATTTTGATGTCAAAAGAGGGCCGTAAAAGAGTGTTATCATCAAATAATTATGACATCCCTATGGATGTATCAAACTTTTACTACAACAACAAATTCTAACCACTAAAATTAACGAGTAAACCACCCAAACATTATCCCTTTAGCAGTTCATTAATTGTCACAGGTTACAAGCAAACAATTTTCAGCGGTAGAAAAGTACATAAATTGTATGAGAAAGAGTATTTTTCGTAGCCCTAATGGCCATAGCTTAATGTTTATAACATCATACTAACCACTTGACAAAACAAGATTCCCTTGATGTAGAAGAGAGTTTAAATCATGTAGAATTCAAATCCAAGTTGATCAATTTCAATCCCTCAATTTTCACGTTTATCAATGCAACAATTACAATCTCCAATGCAAAGAATAGTGCCTTGTTAGTGGGTGAATGGAGTCTCTTTTTTGAAGACTAGGTTAAGCAATATAGAAGAGAAGATGATTTATTGAAAGTTAAACCCTTATAAAACTCAAGAAACCTATTTCCTTCCAAATCGTTTAGCCTAAAAATCAAGATGGACTGGGGTTTAAGAATCTTCTAGGGGTGTAAACCTTCTTATTCCCTAGAGAAATAAACCCTAGAGAAGCCTTACAACGAGGGTGTAAACCCTCTTACTCCTTGTTGCAACCCTTATAGTCTTTCAATAGCAAGGAAGAACAAAATTTTGGTGGAGGATGTAGGCCCTTTTACTCCTAGGATTTTAAGATAATTTTCTTGAATTTAAACAGGCAAGATGACAATAAATTGAGGAATTACTCACCAAATCCAAGAATAACATGCAAGAAAACCCTTAATACCAAGAATCATCCAACGATTTTCCAAATAAAACCATCCAAGAGAAGTTGCGAGTCTTTAATGCTCCAATAAACAAGTATTACATCCATTTACACAAGAAAAAGAGAGGTCAATATTCTCCAAGAGGGTCGAAATTGCAATCCAAAGAGTAATATTATCAAGTGATGAGTTATGTCCAAGTGAAAAATGACTTGCCTCTATTTATAGAATTAAAACCAAGTCATAGTTTGTCCACATTACAATTAAATCCATAATTTTAGGCTAAAACCAAAATTACAATGCTTAATCAACAAATCGTTTTGCTCTTTTTTCTCACATAGGCTACAAAATGACCAAAAATAATAAAATGATGGCATGTAAGCTCATAAAGCTCCTCCCCAAGGTGGCACGTGTGGAAGTAGGCCTCCAAAGGCTAGGATGTCAAGCTAAGAAGGTGCCATGTCATCCCCAAATCAAGCTGTAATGTGGGGCTTCAAGCGCACAACACCACCAAGTGCACCAAATGTGGCAAATGTCCCCTCAAAAGTGTGATGTCATGCTATCCAAGTGGAACATTTGGGCATAGGAGGGTCATCCTATTCTCTTCATGTTCGCAAGCCTCATTCATGTGCTAGAGACATCATTCAAGGCACAACATTCATCATCCTAGGCCTTCAATGTGTGGGGTTAAAGATCCATCTAGTGGGCTTTCATGCCCCTATGAAGGTCCAAGTGGTTTAGTCCCTTCACAAATGACTTTCACTGGACAAGGTCCTGCAAAGACAAGCAAATACACCCTCCAAGGGTCCACAAGTCATATGAATCATGCCAAGTAAGCCACATTTAATAAAAGAACCACCCAAACAAGTGCATTAAGTCTCCCCTTTTCAAATTAAACAAATGCTCAAAGATCTTATAAACTTTGCCAAATTTAGATATGGGAGGGGTGTCATGGTGCCCTATTGGATAGGCCAATCCCTAAGTCAAGGTATGTTTCCCGAGAAGACCCTCCTTAGACCATGTAATGAATATGAGGTGGATTGGGGTTAGCACTCTTGGGCATGGGGTTCTTGACATATCAAGGGCTCATATTGTCTCATTTATGGGTGGCTTTGTGGAGGGTGTGCCACATCCGTTCATTTGCAATGCAACATTTTTCTAGGCCCTTTATTCTCCTTTCATTTTATTTTTCATGGTTCGAACATTGAGTGCAATATGCGAAGAAAAAAGAGCACCGCAATGCCACTTGAAGTTAGAACGCATTGAGTGCCATATGCACTGGAAATTAAAGGACACCACAATGCATTCCCCCATCAAGCAAGACATTTTTATTTATTTTATTTTTAAAGGTCCTTCGTTTTTGTGTAAAAGTGTTTCATGGATCTCAGGACCTTAGGACAAGCATTTAGAAGGACAAATTATGGCTTTTGACTTTTACAGTGCTAGCTACAACACCTCTAGGCCTTCAACCCCTTCTTCCCATGAAATGGAGGGTACACGCCCTTCTTGCGGTCAATGAACCCAAAAACCCACAAGTTAAGGAACATAGGAGAAGAAGTGTGAAAGTCGTAAGTATGAGTGGTAATGGTATGAATACCCTTCAAGGAGACCCCCCAGTAGCAACCCTATTCCCAAGGTTGACCAACTTACTAGGATACCGTGTCAACCACCAAGGTGAAATAAGGCAAAAGGTATATTTTCCAAGAAAACATTCCATAATCAAGAAATGAATCTTTGCAACAAGCTCAAATGCTTTAATTATTGAAGTGACACTTACCATGAGATTGGACTTGTTACCTCATGAAGCAAGAGCTACTGTCTTTTTCGGGCCAGGCTGGTGTGGCAGATGTTGCTATGCTGCTGACGATGAATGGTGATGTGTGGTGGAGAGGAGGGTCTTTGTCTTCTCAATGTGGGCTCAACTGGTTATCTGACTTTCGACACTCCATGTCTACTACTAGCAGGCCTCCAGAAATCATCTCTTTAGTTACCCCTAGGCTGGGGGGTAACATCTGGCTCCTACATGGGGACATGTGCTCGCCATAGAGCGCATGAGAACCTCAACATCTCCTGGTATGACATGTTCCTACACATACTGATCTAGATTATTTTCGGAACGAAACGAAAGCAGAGATATTACAATGAAATACTCAAGAAAATTGCTAGAAACAGAGAAATACAACAATACTTGATTTCTATTAATGAAAGAATTGTAAAGAGACTGTAAAAATATAGAGTGCAAGACTCACTAGAATGGTGGCAGCTTTATCTTTGAGAAGAGATGTGACGGCTACGCTCATTCACAAGAAGGTGATTACAATGAGGCTTTGAAGGCCTTTTTATGATAAATATGAATGTCAAAACCCTAGACATCCAAAAACCTAACCCTAGGAGATGAAACGACAAAAGGCATGTGGGCCTCGTTTGGGTAAGTTAGTACATTAACTTTCGGGGGTCGTAACTTTTGCATACGATCTTCGTTTTAGGCACGTGATAGCCTATTGGAAAGGTCTTTTCGAGAACTACACATTATGCCATCAAACTCAACTCCATCTACAATTTGACTATGGCATGCCAAAAAAACATTGTTTAAGGCCCCAAAACGGCCCTGGAAGTACAAAAAGATGTGCTGACATGAAAACTTCCAAAATTGTAAAATTTCAGACCCCAACCCAGTTTCAGTCTTGCTGATTTTTCAGCGAATGTTTAATGCCCAAACCCAGATTTATGACATCCAATTAAACTCAGCAGAAAATAAATTTCAGAACTGAAACATGAGGATTTTGAACATCGTTTTTAATGCAGAAATAAAATATATCAGTAGCACATAAAAACTCGGAAAAATAACACTGATTTTTGGTCTAACAATGGCCCTGGAAAAATCCACAAGGGGAAAACCAGTGAGAGAGGGAGTTTTTATTATTTGAGAGCTTTAGAGAAATTCTATTACAACATATTCATCTTCAGAAATTTAATGAGAAACTTATCTCGATAACTGTGCCAAGTCTTCACACAGGAAATGAGTAAAACTCCTCAAAATCCTTTCCAGAATTTTCTGCAACAAAGTACAGGTCTGCTCCTCATTTTCTATGCCTCCAAATGGCTGTACGGATGCCTCAAAATTCATGCCAACAACAACAACAAATTTTTGGATGTATTAATGGCTGTATGCCCTCCTAGAAAATCGTGCCAAACTTTCTAGAAAATACACATAGCAACCCACCTCGATTTCTATGCAATAAAGAGACAGTATGGACTGTAAAAATTCGTACTATACGACCTGTGTACAGTGGCTGTATCTTCCTCGAAATTTGTGCCAAAAACTGAACCGTACGGACAGTGTAAATCCGTACTGTACGACCAATATTTAATGTTGCTCTCCTTTCTCGATTTATGTGCCAACAAGAGACTGTACGGACCTCGAAATCCATACTGTACGACCTCCTGTGTATGATGAACCTCTTGCCTTGTTTTTTGTGCTAGTTTCCTGCCTTGGAATGCGTGCCCTAGCTCTGCAGAAATGGCCTCTTCCTCAAGCTCGAAAATGCTCTCTTGCTCTCTCTCAAAATGTCTCAACAACCCACAATGGGTGCGCCCTCTTTTCCCTAATCGACCTCATGGGGGAGGGTGAAGAGTCTCTTCATCCAACAATAGAGATTAGATGAGATCAACGGTGGAAATAAAATCACTTTATCCACCCACTTTCCCTATGTCTCAAAAAGTCACCTTTTAATTTGCATCTCACAAATTAAATGACTAGGGTCCACATTAGGCTCTTTCTCACCCCTTAGGCACCTAGGTGATGAGAAACACTTGCCTAGGTACTTTTTAATTTAATTTTAACACTTCCTCGTACCGAGGAAAGTGTTACTCACCACTCCAATATTGTCCCTGAAAAATACAAATTTGCCTTTGCCCAATGCTTTGGTGAGTATGTCTGCAACTTGCTCCTCTGTAGATATGTACTGTAGCTCCACAACTCCTCTCTGAACATAGTCACAGATGAAGTGATAACGAATCTCAATATGCTTAGACCTGTCATGAAAAACTGGATTCTCCGAGAGTTTAATGCAACTCTAATTATCATAGTAAATCACGGTAGGCCTCAACTGCACACCAAACAATCCCACCAGCAACTTGCAAAGCCAAAGGGCCTCACAACTGGCCTAACTGGCTGCCATATACTCAGCCTCTGTAGAACTCAATGCCACTGAATTTTGCTTCCGACTGAACCAGGACACAACTGCTGAGCCCAATCCGAAATAGCACCCTGAAGTACTCTTCCTGTCACTGACACATCCTGCCCAATCTGAATCTATATAGCCAACGAGACAAACTCCATCTTCTCTCTGATAGTCCATACCATAGTCTACTGTACCACAAAGATACCTGAGCATCTCACAAATTAAATGACTAGGGTCCACATTAGGCACTTTCTCACCCCTTCAGTGCCTAGGTGATGAGAAACACTTGCCTATGTACTTTTTAATTTAATTTTAACAAAAATAACCCAGTTGGAATAGGTGGGTGACCACCAATATCCACCTGGATGCTGTGTAGGGCTTTAGGACAACCGTGTAAGTGTAGAACCCACAATTACAAAGAAATGTCCCCATTACAGAGAAACATGTTTAACTGAAAATTGGCCAGATGAGCTAGTTGGAATATGGAACAGGTGGGTGGCTACCAATATCCACCTGAATCAATCCTCCCCCCTTAGGAAGCAATGGTTTCCATTGCATTGAGTGCCCGAGGAAGAGGGAAAAGTGTTTTCTGAACCTGAGTCTTGGTGAGTTGCGTGCATTGTTGGAGAAGTTGCGCTGCTTGGTCTATGGAAGGTTGTCACGAACTTGCTTCTTGTGGGGTTGAATCTGTTCCACCAACTTGTTGTCTCTGGGTTTGACAGGGCATTGTGTAGGCACCATTGTAGGTGAAGAAACAATATCTTCTTTCTCTTCGACAATATGTTTTTGCTGGATAGAACGTGTTGAAGCTGCAGTGGTTGTAGTGGTCTTCTATGCATCCTTTGAACAGACTGTGAAGAGGATGAATTTTGCAGTGTGAGAGATTACCTTGTGGCACTGTTTTGGTGGAACAGTAATCGGAACTACCTCTGGTATCCTATAGAGATGACCTTCGAGAGTAATAATGACACTACAGGGTATAGACTCATAGACAACATGACATTTCCACATATATGGTTGGCCCAAAACAACATCACAGACATCAAGAGGGGCAACATCACACACTATCTCATCCTTGAAGGGCTGGATGCCATAGGATAGGTGACACTGCTGGCTGACATGGAGATCTTGTCCCCGGTGAAGCCACTCGATGTTGTATGGTTTCGGGTGTGGTGTTGTTGACAACCCCAACTATTTGATGACCTTAGCTGAGATGAGGTTTTTCTGGCTATCGTTATCGACAATGAAATGCAACGAGGTCCCCTTCACCCACATCTGTGAATGGAAGAGGTGCCCCCCCTCCTCAGGATCTACTGGTTCTTTTGGTTGAATTGTTGTGGTTGCGATAGTAGCAGTGGGGTTTGCGTTGATGATCTATTTGTTTTCAATATTTTCTAGATTGGATCCCGAATCAGGGTTTGACTCCGTGTCTTTGACCTTGACCACCAATGACTGTTTCGAGCGACATTCATCGGTGTTGTGCCAGGGGATTTTGTGGAAGTCACACCACTTACCAGTGTCATTTTTCGTCTTTCCTTTACCCTTCTTGTCCTGTGTCTTGGACTGGTTGTCTAGAGGCTGTTGGTTAGGGCCGTCTTTACCATGTTTTGGTTGTTGCAGATTTACAGACCCAAATTCCCATTTGTTTTGGTGCTTAAATTGCTGCTCGATTTTGACAGCATATCGATAGGCAACTCCCAATGATGAGATGTTTAGGAAATCCATTTCGGTGGGGTCTGCGTCGATGATCTATTTGTTTTCAATATTTTCTAGATTGGATCCCGAATCAGGGTTTGACTCTGTGTCTTTGACCTTGACCACCAATGACTGTTTCGAGCGACATTCATCGGTGTTGTGCCAGGGGATTTTGTGGAAGTCACACCACTTACCAGTGTCATTTTTCTTCTTTCCTTTACTCTTCTTGTCCTGTGTCTTGGACTGGTTGTCTAGAGGCTGTTGGTTAGGGCCGTCTTTACCATGTTTTGGTTGTTGCAGATTTACAGACCCAAATTCCCATTTGTTTTGGTGCCTAAATTGCTGCTCGATTTTGACAGCATATCGATAGGCAGCTCCCAATGATGAGATGTTTAGGAAATCCATTTCGGTTTGGATGTACCTATGGAGAGCCCCACGGTATTTCAGAACCAGATGTTGTTCAGAGTCCTTGATATCCAACTTGGTGCGCAAGGTATGGAAAGTATTTTTGAACTCTATCACTGTTTGGCTCTTCTCTTGCCACAGTGTGGTCCATCTCATGTACTGGTCTTTATAGTTATCAACAGGGTAGTATTGTTCCTTGACTGCATCCACAAAAAAACCCCAAGTGGGCTCGGCCCCATATATTCCAGATTCCTCTGTGGAACTTTGTTCCTAGTAAGTTTCCCACCAATGTTTGACATGGGGGAGAGCCTTGAGGAGTGCGGAGGTGATCTTTTCCCTGTCGGAAAAATTTTGAACAAAGAAATAACCTTCTAATAGATTTAACCATTTTAGACAGGCTTGAGACCCAACTGGGTATACTCGGAACTCTTCGGGGACATGCACTGAAAAACGACTAAGCACAACATGTTTTGATACCACTGATTCAGATTATTTTCGTAATGAAATGAAAGCAGAGATATTACAATGAAATACTCATGAAAATTGCCAGAAACAGAGAAATATAACAATACTTGATTTCTATTCATAAAAGAATTGTAAAGAGACTGTAAAAATACAGAGTGCAAGACTTGTTAGAATGGTGGCAGCTTTATCTCTAAGAAGAGATGTGACGACTACACTCATTCGCAAGAAGATGATTACAATGAGGTTCTGAAAGTCTTTTTATGATAAACATGAATGCCAAAACCCTAGACATCCAAAAACCTAACCCTAGGAGATGAAATGCCAAAAGTCATGTGGGCCCTGTTTGAGTATTAGTACTTAAACTTCCCGGGGTCGTAACTTTTGCATATGATCTCCGTTTTAGGCACGTGATAGCGTATTGGAAAGGTCTTTTTGAGAATTATACATTAGGTTGTCAACTCTAAATCCATCTATAGTTTGACTGTGGCATGCCAAAAAAACATTGTTTAGGGCCCCAAAACGACCCTAGAAGTACAAAAAGATGTGATGACATGAAAACTTCCAAAATAAGCCAGTTGGAATAGGTGGGAGGCCACCAATATCGACCTGGATGTTGTGTAGGGCTTCAGGACAGCCCAATAAGTGTAGTACCCATAAGAGTTGGGGGTGGACACATAGTCTAGGCTTGCATCTTCAAACCTTAATCCCCCTAACTAAAGAGAGACTTTAAAATTCTTCTAAAATCAACCTACAACACTTTTACAATTTATGTGCTTTCATTTTCAATTATCTGTTAATTAAGTTGTGTAAGTTTACTTTCTAAGCCATCTCATCTAAAGTTGCACACTCTCTCTCTTTTGGCAATTTACTTTACAAGTTTTCATGTTATTTTTCATTTGTGAATATCCCATGCTATAATCATTCCTTGTATATTGGTTTAATTCTCTTGTATATGTGTATAATCACTTAATTTGTTTAGTTCATTGTATATCTATTTCATTTCATTCAATAATTGTCTCAAGTGTAAAGTTATATTCTTTATTCATTGTGATTAGTTCATTTAATTGTATATTTGTTGTATAATCTCATTGACTCCAATTACCCTTCTTTAGGCACTAGTCTTAATTGAGTTGGTAGGTAAAGAAGTTTGTTTGTCATTAAACTTTTGCATTACATTGTTGATTGTCATTTCAGTTAGGTACCCTAACTCAAGATTTAAAATCAACTCCTAGAACACTTAATCAACTTAATTTAGTTAAGTAGGGTCTACCCCCCTTGGCTTTCCTAGGAGTGAGCCTAGACGGAAGAAGTCTAAGTCGAGGTGACAGTGGGTTTGGACTTAGGCTTGTGCCTCCAAGGACAGATCAAGTGGGTTGGAGACTTCTCCACGCTTGTAGGTGTGTATAAGGACGACAATGTATTAATGAGTGGTGTGATCCACTTGTTCATGAGGATGTTCAAATGAAATTGTTTGTATTGACTCTTGTTGAGGATTATGCTTATGATTGATTTCATGATGCAGATGATTGTGAGTTTAAGACCATACAAGATTTGATGCATGCATTTTTAGAGAGATTTGCGGATCTTCATGATGAAACTTACAATGAATTGGTTGATGCTTTTATGGAAAAATGGAAGGAGAGAGAACCTCTAGATATAAAAACGATCAATTCAGATATTAAGATGGATGCTCCCATCGAGAAATTAACAGAGATAGTTGAAGCCACATAATTCATCTATGTAAATCAATTGGAAATCGTGGAAGCTCATCTTGTCAGTGCACATAGTTACATCAAATGTTCAGATTTGTAGAGCTAGAGCTCCACGATGAACAAGAAAGGGATCTGCACATGGAAGTTCCAGGTGAGCCCATAGATGAATCAAAAGTTGATCAGGAGGAGATAAAGGAATTTGAGTTTGAAATTGTTGAATATCTAGAAGATTCAAATCCCCACCCTCCTCCCGAAGAACCGATCTATTCAGAGAAGAACTTCGACAAGCTTGATGAAAACAGTAAAGTGGTTCCTTTGACATTTTCATTTCCAACCTCTCAACCAACAGATGACTTAATACATGATAATGGGAGAATGGAAGGCAACTTCAGTTTATCAATTTCATATCATTATGAATAGTGGTTGGCCTTCCACCATGACGGTCATATGCAACAAGGTATCAGAATTTCACAAGGCATGTCAAACTTCAATGTTTGGTTGAATGGAGGAAGATGCATGATTCTTGGGTGGTTCATTCTCACAAGAAACTCCAAGTTGATAAAACCTGGGAAGGGATCTTCAACGAGTCATCCCATACAGGGATGTTTCAGGCATCTGGGGTTTCATTCCATCCATTGCATGGTTGGTCCTAATTCATTCCATCTTAGCCATTCAGAGGGTGGATCTTCAAGCTATTTTTCAAATGTTGGCCACTTGGTGTCCAAAGGGGCACCCTTTGTAACGTATTTCTAACCTTTATCCTTTTCTTTTAGTTTTGTATTATTTCATTTCATGAATGTATTTCATTATATAGCTAAGTTGCAGGAAACGCACCCCCCCATGTTTCCGCCCCAGAAACCAGGTGAAATGCTGGTGCAAGTACGATACGGTCGGGAAACGTCGTCGGTCATACCGTACGACGTTTCTTGATTTGGAAACGCCATACGGTACGACCAACAACGTTTCTCGGCCGTACCGTGTCTGTACGACCGCGTTTCGAGCGTTTTTAAAGCAAATTATGGGAAGAAAAAGGGGACTGTGGGGCCCCTAAACTGCCAGTTAGATTTAGTAATGTCTTTTTTTATATTCTCCAATGAGAATAAAGATGATTTTCTGCCTTTTTTTTAATTTAAAAAAGAAATTTCTAGATGCAAATAGAAACCCTAAAAATCTCCTTTATTTGCTATAAGAAACCACTTGCTTCATTCATTCCTCACACTTTCATTAGCAAGAGGAGCTTCCTACAACAACAAGAAGGAGATTGTGTGTGGTTTTAGTGAGCAGATTTCTTTTCTATTTGGTGAGTAGAATTATTTTATGTTTGCTTAGCAAGTTAGCAGATTTTTTTTGTTCTCTTGGTTTGTAATATACAAATTTCTATTTTGTTTGGGGAACATATTTTCTTCTTTTCTTGCAGCATTCATGGCTTCTCAAAGTGTTGTTTCGTCTACCCCTAGAGTTGCTGAAGTAAGCATGCAACAAGAATGGTTACCAAGGTCAAGGCTATGGGTGCTGGTGGAGGTTCATGGGAATGGAAGTGCAATTTATGCAAGAAGGATAAGACCTTCAAGGGCTCTTAGACAAGAGTCAAGGCTCACATGTTGCATGAAGGGAAGGGTATTGAAGGTTGTCCACATACCCTTGATCTGCAGGTGAGGGATAAATTCCATAAAGAGCATGATGATGCTCCAAAAATTAAGGATAATAGAGCCAAGATTGCTATGCATGGCAATAGCAAGCATCCTCCTTCCTTGGGTGTTAGCAATGAGCCAAGGATTGTTCATGAAGCAAGGAAGAGGAGGGTGCTAGAGGTAGGGAACGAGATATCCAAAGTCCCTGGAGGACGAGGTGCAACTATAGATAGCAGATTGATGAAGATCTTCAACAACCAAAAGAGAGAAGAAACAGAGTCAAGAGTGGCAAGGGCCATATTTGCATGTGGCATCCCATTTAATGTGGTTTGGTCCCCCTATTGGAAGGATATGGTGAAGGCCATTAACGAGGCTCCTCAAGATTTCAAGGGGCCAAACTATGAAAAACTCAGAACAATGTTGTTGCAGAAAGAGAGGTCATTGATTCATGATATTCTCATACCAGTTCATAGTTCTTGGACCATCACGAGGGTTTCCATTATCTCTGATGGATGGACTGATACAAAGCGGAGGCCCTTGGTCAATGTTATTGCATCATCACCAACAAGAGCGATGTTCTTAAGAGCAGAAGATTGTTCTGGCGAGGTAAAAGATAGGAAAGTAGGGCCAGCAAATGTAGTTCAAGTTATCATAGATAATGCACCTGTTTGCAAAGCTGCAGGTTTGATTGTTCAGAGTAGATATCATCATATTTTTTGGACTCCTTGCATTGTCCATAATTTAAATATCATTTTAGAAAAGATTGAGGCAAAAATTGAACGGATTAAGGAGGTCACAGGGCAAGCTAGGGAGATCATTAAATTCATCACCAACCACCGCCAGTCTCAAGCAATGTATTGAGAATACTCCAAATTGGAGTTGCTCAAAGTTGTTGAGACAAGATATGCCTCAAACTTTATCATGTTGCGCCACCTTGTTGAGGTCAAAAGTGCATTGATGAGTATGGTGGTGGGTGTGACTTGGGTTGAGTGGAGACAGTCATATTCAGAGAGAGGAAGTATGGTGCAGAGGGTGTTGATTGATGAGGATTGGTGGAGCAAGGTAGAATTCTTGCTCAAGTTTACTTAACCAACATTTGAGCTTCTTCGAGATGCAGACACAGACAAACCTTTCCTGGGAGAGATTTATGATGGCATAGTTACCATGGTTGAGAAAACCGTGGAAATTATTACACAGTAGGCTTCCACTCTGTTTTTTTTCGAGGTTGATTTTGTTGAGGATGTGAAGTTCATCATTGTTACTAGGTGGAATGGCTTTAACACTCCATTGCACACTTTGGCACATGTTCTAAATCCCAAATTTTATGATGAGGAGTTCATTGCTCAAAGCAATAGGAAGAGGAAGGCCCCACATAAGGACAAGGAGGTGGCCACAGGAGTGAAAAAAGCCTTCTAGAGGTTGTTTCCATCTTCTCAACAAACAAAGGTGAGGGAGGAATTTGCTTGTTTTTCTGCTGGATTAAAGGATTTTGCAGACATCTCAGCTTTGGAGGAGAGAAACACTCCCGATTAAATTGTGGACTTGTCATGGGGCAAATGGTGTATATTTGCAAAGCCTTGCCACTCGTATTCTATCACAAGTGGCAAACTCTTCATCAATAGAAAGGAATTGGAGCACCTATGGTTTCATTCATTCAGTGAAGCGCAACAGGTTGTGATTGCAAAAGGCTGAGGGTCTTGTATATGTGCATTCAAACCTTCGGCTTGTGTCTCGCAAAGGTGAAGAATATACAAGTGAGCCTCATAAAGAGTGGGATGTGGATGTAGAAAACCCAAACTTGGAGCTCTCTCTTGCTGCTCTTGATATTGTTGATGATGCAAGTGGAAGTGGAATTCAAGTTGCCTCTTCTTCCCATCGAGGCTCTAGTTCTATCGAACATGCATCTTGTTCTATTTTTGATGATGAGGATGAGGATCAATATGATATGTAATTGTAGTTGCCCTCATGTTTTTTTTCATTTTTAGCACATGCAACCTCATTTATAAAGGTTGATTTTGGATGTAAAGCCTCATCTGTAAAGGCTAATTTTGGATTTTGCTACTTGCATCATGTAATGAATGATATTCATCATCTATGAGAGTTAATATGGACATGGTTTTCCTTCCAAAATGTCATTTATGTGTATCATTATGTTTTTCTTGCAATATAATGCTTTATTTTATATATATATATATATATATATATATATATATATATATATATATATATATATTATTTATTTATTTATTTTTTATTTTTTAATATACGACATTTCCCCTGACGTTTCCATTTTTTGAGGGCATGTTTTGTATCGTCCCGATTTCAGAAACTCGGAATCGTTTCCCCCTTTCGTGCAACTTAGTTGTATAGTCATTTTATTTCTGTAATTATTTTCAATAGCATTTCATTTATTGATTATTGTTTTTATAAATGTATTTATATTGGATATTGGTGAGCAATCGATTTTGTAGATTATGAAGTTCTCGTATGCTCTCCTTCAAAATGATCGAACACACGTCCCCATGTGGAGCTAGATGTTGACCACCTATTTCGACTAGGGGTCAACTCCATGTACCATGAATTGTGTACCTTGGGGTACAACATTTTTGAATACTTCTAGTTCTACAATGCAATTTTTGCCCCTGGCATGTCTTTTTGTAATCGGAATGTCCGCTCCCCCACATTGGATACTAATGTAATGTGTCAGCATTAGTCATATTTTAGTTAGTTGCTTAGGACTTTATCATTAGGGAAGTCCTTTCAACGAGTGTTTTTATCCTCAGGTAATTTTTAATTACCCTTGAGTTTTTCACTCACAGTGATCCTCCAAAGTGGTGAAATGCGTTCTAATGATCGAGCCTGCTATCCCCCAGTTTAGGGATAACTAAGGAGATTATGTCTCATGGCCCACAAGTCCTAGACATTTGGAGTACCGAGAGCCAGATCGACTTGAGCATGGCCTTGGGGGGCCCATCTTTTCTTTCTTCAGGGCCTCCACTTTGTCAGCAGCAGCAACATCCATCACCTCGGCCTGGTCTTGTAGCAGAAATGGATCTTGCTCCATGAGGTAATGAGTTCGGGTATCATGGTATGTGTCACTATCCCCTAGTTTAGGGATAACTAAGGAGATTATGTCTCGAAGCCCACAGGTCCTAGACATGGAGTACCGAGAGCCAGATCGACTTGAGCATGGCCTTGGAGGGCCCATCTTTTCTTTCTTCAATGCCTCCACTTTGTCAGCAGAAGGAACATCCATCACCTCGGCCTGGTCCTGTAGCAGAAATGGATCTTGCTCCATGAGGTAATGAGTCCAGGTATCATGGTATGTGTCACTCTGATCCTCAAAACCTTTGAATATGTGTATTCAGTTCTTTTGTTTGTAACGGGTGCTTGGATCTTATATCTATCCACTTGACCATATCTAGGGGGAATGACAGGATGCCCTAGTAAGCTTGTGTCCATAGGTTTTGAGTTGCCACTGGGGGGATTAATGAAAAGCCATCGTCCGCTCCCACCATACTTACCACTTTCGATCTTTCTCCTGCTCATCCATCCCATTACACTGGTCTGGGCATTGGGTTGGCCAAATATTTAAGGGTTGTACCTTACCTTGTTGGAAGAAGGAGCTAAAGGCCTAGAGGGTAAAAGCAGCTGGCAAAAGATAAAAGCCTAAAAATGAAACCTCGAGATGCTTCGCCCAAGGATCCCCGAGAAAGCTGTAAAAGGATTCTCAGCAAGAAATAGAGGGACCCATAAATATAATAAAACAAGACCTAGTAAGAGGATAGGGGGTCTCATCACGAGCCAGCCTATTAGGTCCATGGGCATCTAGCGGTATGACACTACTAGCAGCTGGTTACCACACCAGGGTAGTGGCTTTTGGTGGCATAGCCAAGAGAAAGGGTGTCTCATCATGAGCCAACCTTCTCATTTCCGTGAAGTACTTCTGGGTAACATTGCCACCACTGGTCACCATGTCAGGGCAGTGTCCCCTGATTAGCTTCTTGAAAGAAAAAACAATAAGAAAAACAGAGGCACCCACAGGTAAGCTATGCATTTTCCTGCTATCACTGCACCCCTTGCCCAGACATCCCTTATCCACCTCATCCACTCACATGGCTTGGATTTGATTTCTCCCGGAAACATGCCGCATCCAGTGAGCATTAGCCCAATAGGACACCCTGTCACTTCCTCCAAACTTGGCTTGTAGATTAGTTTAATGTCTTTGAGCACTTGTTTGGGTAAAAGGGGTTTTATGCACATGTTTAATAAAATTGATGATTAGATGTGATTGACATTGCTATGATCCCTGTGACTTATGAGCCCATGGAGGGCGTATTTGTTGATGTTTCAAGACCATACCCGATGGTAGGTACCCAGATGGATAGGTACACATGGGGAGATGATTAGTTCGGACCTCCATGGGGCTGAAAGCCCACCAGATGGATGTTGATACCCTAATAGGGGGCAGATACAGATTAGAGGGTTTGCATCGGAGAAGAGGAGGACGTTCCACCAGAGGCAACTTAGCAGGCCTCTACCCAAGAGGGTTGTGCCCTTTCCACCAGGACGTTGGCCTTGGAAGGTCCATGACATCACCTAGGACACTCATGATGTCATCCAGTGCTTGTGGAGGTTTTGGGTGGCAGTTGTGGCAGCTTTCGGAGGCCTAAGGCGGCCTAACGTTTTGCTCCAGGAGGCCAACGTTGCCCTAAAAGGGGCTAACGTCACCCTAAAAGGGCATGGCATCTTCATTTATGCTTGATTTAGGGTTTTATCATGACATTTAATGTAAAACAATATTATTATATATTTTTGGCCTTGTCGGTCTTTTGTGACCTAAAATTTTATTAAGGTCATTGGTATGGTATAAGTAAGAGAGCTAGAACTCTCTTTTATTCATCATCTTTCACTCACACTTGTGTGAGCTCGGAAATTTGTGCCCTCCTTTAGGGTTTTTGGCTGAAATACTAGTGCACACTTGTTGAAGGAGGCTCTTTTTGGTGATTTTTGGCATTTTTCTTGGTGGAAAGTTTATAACTAGGGTTTGGCTTGATGAATACATGGTGAATGTAAGTGAATTTTTGCAATCCTTACATTGCTTGAATGGTTATAGTATTTTAGTTGCATTTTGTTAATGAAATTGCTGGAATAAACCCTAGGAAATAAGCACATGTTGGTGTCCTTATTTTTATTCCCTACGAGGTTATGCTAAGGAGCCTTTTTTTGTGTTGGAGACATTGTTAGGGCCTTGCCATTGCAACACCCTATCTCTTGTTCTCCATCCAAACCGATTTTACCTTGTCATTGAGCTAAAGAAGGAGGAAAACGTGCTAAGGCCTAGGGTCTCCTACACCTTAGTAAGCTGTTTTCCCCTAGGGTTTGATGGTTGAAGCCTTGGCTTACCAACACTTCACCATTAAATTCTCTTGTCTTTAGCCCTACTGTTATCATATTGTTCCTTCAACTATTGCTGCTACTTGTTGACTCCATTTGCCCTATGAATGCACTAGTCTAAGACCTTTTACTTGAGTGTTTTGATCACAACCTCCAAAATCTTTGAACAACTACTAATACCTTCTAACCCTATTGCTGCCATTATCCATTTGATTTATAGTTATACTTTGCAACATTTTAGTCTCTTTAAGCAATTGAAAGATTGGCTAATGCATAGTAGTCTTTGCTTCAAAATGAATGTTGGTATTGTAACATTGATGTTAAATCGTTCTTGTTCATTTGGAAGCCTCTTAAAAGAATTTATTGTGAAGTAACATATTATGATCATTGCTGCTATAGATCATTGATTTGCTTCATCAATATTATCAGTCAATTGCTTTATTTTAAAAAGTCTCCAATTATATGAAGTACTAACCAACTAGTGATCTTGCAAATATATAGTTTCTTGTTGCTTTGTTCCGGGCAGGTACATTTCTGGTTATTATTGTCTTTATTGGCTGTTTAGCCGAACTTTCTGATCGGTGGTGACTTGTGAGGGGGGAACTCTTACTTAGTCTTAAACCTTTGCCTTCTCAAAACCCCAGGTCACCGGGGACGTCTCCCCTGGGCCTACCACCCTAAATAGAAAGAGTTATCCTATTGAGGTGACAGTGATAGGATAGTCTCCAGTTACGTCAACTTGCATTTCTTTTACCTTTCCATTACTTCCAAGTACAAACTGTGCGATAACATTTTGGTGCCGTTGCTGGGGAACACTGAGTCAATTCTCCTAAAAGACGACACTTTTTCGGTAAACCTTTCCTCAAGAGTCCTTATCTTACAAAGCTTACCTGGGGACTCCACTAAAGGTGATTCCCTTATCTTTTTGGTAATTTCAAGAAAATTATCTAGCGACTCCACAAATGACGACCTGTAGCGGACGTCAGTACATGCCTCTCTCTACTGTGGTCTTTGTTACCCCTACAAACCCTGTTACCTCCATAAGTTCTCCTAAATGGTCTCACAAAGAACTCTTTGACCCTGTTGATTTAGCTAACACCCAAGGGGGATTACATGATCTACCCAAAAGGGTTGACTCATGGATCCCAAGTTTTTCAAGAAAAGGAGAATTCGATGGTAACTCGCATTGGACCCAGTTTTGTGAAGGATTTCAATTTCATCAATCCGAACAAGAACACCCTGATGTCTTTATGAGACTTTTCACAAACTCTCTCACTGGGATTGCGAGGATCTGGATTAATGGTCTCCCGAAAGGAAGCATCAAAACTCCCGAAGAACTAGAACAAGCTTTCAAAGTGAGGTGGTGTAAACAAGAAAATGCACAATCCTTTTACTCTCAATACATCCATATTTGCAAAGGATCCAGCGAAAGCATCAGGGATTACAATGATAGATTCAATCTTCTCCTTAAGAAACTCCGACCCAACCTCAACTCAGAGGAAGCCATACTCCAACATTACTTGAGCTCCTTAGAAGGAATTTTGCAGTTCACCCTCAACCTTAGACAAGGCACAAGATTTTGCTTACCAAATTGAGGAAAACCTTAAGTTTGAAGACTCCATCCATCAGATCAACCTTTTGCACAATGATGACCCCTAGGAATCAAGTGATGAGAGTATTATAGAAATCGAACTTAATCTTCCCGAAATCCTTGAGGTGAAACCCATTGCTCCCCGTAGAAAGTGGAGCACATGTTCTACCAACGTGCAAGATGTTTCCTTATTTTCTCAAGAAGAAGAACCTCCTAAGAGAGTAGAACTCTTTCAAGACGTCTTCGTCCCACACAAGGGTGAAGGGATTGAAGCTTCCCTGCCACAATTTTACAAAGATGACCTTCTTGAAGAAGTTTTTCCTTTTGTACACTAGGTAGAAAGCGTTGGACCAAAGTATGGGGAGGTTACACCCTTTTATGTTACTCTCTGAGTCAATGACTCCCTCCTCCATAATTGTGTCTTTGACCCGAATGCTACAACCAACATCCTGACTGAGAAGGTCATGCATTAGTTGGGCTTGAGCCTTTCAGAACCAAACTCACAGGGAGATTTTGCAAAGGGGATTATCAGGAATTTAAATGTTGCCTTTGACTCTTTCCCTAGCGCTCCTTTTACTATAGACGTGATGGTGATAGATGCTTTGAGCAATTGGGGCATCATTTTCCATAAAGACCTTATAGAACAGCTAGCTAGAAGTTTCCAAAACCAAGAATCCAAAGTGGTCATTCCTCACCCCGAAGGAGGATTCTTCACCCTGCATAGAGAACCCCTTTTAGGATCCCTAATTGAAACCTCCCGTGAACAAGATGATCAGCTCCTGAGTATTAACAATGGCATCAATAATTGGTTCGTCCAAAGAGGAAGTTTTGGGGATGATACTACCGAAACACCTGAGGGAATTGGGACTCTAGAGTTTGATGGATCTCATTCAAGTTCTGGGTCAGGGGTTGGGATTGTCTTAACAACCCCCTTCCCATGAAACCTTCTACTACTCCTATAGGCTTGAGTATCACTGCACAAACAACATTGCTGAATATGAGGCTTTGATCCTAGGTCTCAACCTGGCAATTGTCAAAGGCATCACATACTTAAGTGTAAAAGGGGACTTAAACCTCATAGTATCACAAGTGTTACTAAAATTTGCTACGAAAAATGAAAAGCTGAAGAGGTATCATGATCTTGCATGATCCATTTCAAACTCTTTTAAGATACTGTCAATCGAAGCTGTTCCCCGAGAAGAAAACCATGTGGCAGATGCCTTGGATGTTTTTGCTTCTACCTTGCAACCTTGTGATGGTCCACTCCAAGACCTATGCAAGATGGAAGTCCTTTTTAGACCTTCTATCCCAGATAATTTGGAACATTGACAAGTCTTTGAAGATGATGACCAGATCATTAGGTTCATGGAAAATAACAAAGAATTCACCAATTCACAAATAAGTTTCCTGGCTGATTCCATGGACTTGGATGTTGTGAACCTTCAAAATAACACCTTCCCTAAGGGATGTATCCCTTTGGAAGACCTCTTTGACAGACAGGACGCCTTCAAAAGAAAAAATCCTAGCAAACAAACAGATGAAGCCCTAGAATTCAACATTGGTACAGAAATGAATCCAAGGATGGTCAAAATAGGGAAAGGAACCACTGCAAAGGAAAGGGTGGAAATTCTATACCTCATAAGAGAATTCAAAGACACTTTCGCTTGGAATTACGATGAATTAAAAGCCTATAGGGGTGATGTCATCCAACATGCTATACCTTTGATAGAAGGGGCCAAACCTTTCCGACAAAAACTAAGGCACATCAATTCAAAATTAGCAAGCCAGATACAAAAGGAATTCCAAAAGATGGTTGATGTTGGTATCATAGCTCCCATTAGGTAATCTGCATGGATGTCTAATTTGTTAATCGTCAGGAAGAAAAATGGTGATATACGTTTGTGTGTTGATTTCCGGAACCTTAACCAATTATCCTTGAAAGACAACTATCCCCTCCCAAACATGGAACATTTGTTACAAAGGGTTACAGGGGCAGGAATGATGTCCATGCTAGATGGATTCTTTGGATACAACCAAGTCTTGCTTAAAAGAGAAGACCAGCTTAAAATGACATTTACTACACCATGGGGAACATTTATGTACTTGCGAATGCCGTTTGGTCTTATTAACGTCGGTGCTACCTTCCAAAGAGCAATGGACTTTGCCTTTAGGGATCTTATATAGAAAATCATAGATATTTACCAAGACAATCTCACAGTTATATCAAAGGATAGGAATGACCACATTTCACACCTCAGGATTGTTTTTGAACGATGTAGGAAGTATGGTATCTCCTTAAATCCTAAGAAGTCTGTTTTCGGGATATATGAAGGAAAATTGTTGGGTCACGTGGCTTCAAAAGGGGGAATCTCCATAGACCCTAAAAGGGTCCAGTCAATAAAAGATGTTCGCCCTCCTGCAAATCAGAAGTCCTTGCAATCCTTTTTTGGAAAGATTAATTTCATTCGAAGATTTGTCCCAAACTTCGCCGAAAGGATAAAACCCACGAGTGCTTTACTAAAGAAGGGCGTTGCTTTCAGATGGGATGATAAAGCCGTCAAATCTTTTGAAGATATAAAGGACGCTATCTCCCAAGCCCCAGTCTTGATCAGTCTAGATTATTCACAAGATTTCATAATATTCTCATTTGCCTCCCAGGATACCATTGCAGTTGTTTTACTGCAAAAGGACGTTGATGATTATGAACACCCTGTGGCTTTCATGAGTAAAGTCCTTAGAGATTCAGAGTTGAATTATTCCATTACTGAGAAGCAAACATATGCCTTAGTGAAGTCCCTCAAGCACTTTAGAAACTAAATAGGTTACAACAAAATCAAAGCTTATGTTCCTTGCCCAGCAGTAAAGGATGTTTTATCACAACAAGATTGTATGGGTACAAGGGGTAAGTGGGTGTTGATTTTTCTATAAGCTAGGTTAAGCATGTAGTTCATTTCATTTTATCAAGTCTTAACCATAAACAAGAATGTTGCAGCAACCAAGATCACAAGAAGAAACACCATGCACAAGAACACAAGAAATATCCCGGGAAACCCTTCTCAACAAGGGAAGAAAACCCAGCCAAATCCTTTGCTATATTCTTCAAGAGAAAGACCTTTCACCACCAAGAATGACCTAGCACACAAAAGGGTGCTTAAGCCCTAGAAGAATAGCGCCCAAGAGAGGGGCGCACCTTTTCCGAGTAGATGTATTTGCTGTAATTTCCAAAACACACAAGGAAGATATGTTTCCACAATGGGGAATCATCCATTACTCATATTAGACTTGTCCAATAAACAAAGGCGTCTATTGGCTCAACAGGGTCGACCTCTCTAAGTCGCTATATAATTTATTATTATTATTATAATAATTAATATTAATTATCTTTCACATTTATTATTAAACATATTAAGGTGGGGCCGACATGTACCCTTTACATAACAATTAGGGTTACAGGTAGGTCTGACTCTTGAACAACATATAGCAAAGGATCTGATACACCCACTAGGGGCACATCCATGGGGATGTCATAGCTCTGGCTCACTGCATTACACAGATGAACCAGATCTACACACGTTCACTTGTGCTCATCCACAGGCACGTCCAGTCTACAGATCTCCATTCCCACTGCCTCACACAGGAGAATCATCTGGAGTTTTCTCGTCAACTCTATTGCTCAGAGGAGGCTAACACACCATCTTCATTTCCGTTCACATGACGATGCGTCCAACACTTTTGGGATTTCACACGTTCACCTTGTGCTTAGCCACAGGCACGTCCAACTCATTAGATCTCTTTTCCTACTAGATAATCATCTAGAGTTCTTCTCACTCTCTTCGTGGACGAGGTCATCTCTACGTTCCTAGCTCTGTCTCAGGCAGGAACCACGAACCCTTCTTAGGGGCTTTCTCTCAGGTTTGTAAGCTGAGAGAAAGACTCACATAGCTGCTATGTTCCACATCTCACAGGTTTGTAAGCTGAAGGATGTCTCCCATAGCTGCATTCATCAACACTCCCTCTCAGCTAGGGAGGCATTCTTTATCATGCCAAGTCTCACACAAATGTATTTTGATTTTTGTCTTGGTTGGAGTCATCTACACTCCCTCTCAACTAGGGAGCCATTTTTCACGAAGTTAATTTGGTGAAGATATCTGCAATCTGCTCAAGTGTAGGAAGGTACTGCATGTGTACGGATTTTCCTCTACATCGTATCTCTGATATAAGGATATTTTATCTCATCGTGTTTTGATCCATTAAGAAACAGTTGGTCTTCAAGGAGTTTTACACACTGCTCATCATCATAGGATCCATCTCATGGTCAAGTGAATCTGTCAGAAGCTTGTGAGGCCACATTGCTTCACACACTTATTGCTATATATTCTGCCTTTATGGTACTCAAGGTCACTGAATTTTGTTTCCTGCTGCATCAGGAAACAATGGTAAACTTCACGGTAGAGCATCGACCAGATGTATTCTTCAGGTCCACTGTAATTTCTGCTCAATCTTAATCGACATGTCCTGCATAACTCAAATTCACATTGGAGGCATATCTCAGACCATACCCAACTGTGCCTCGTGTATATCTTAATACGTGTTCTGCTGTTGTCTAGTGAGTTTGTCTTGGTTGACTCATGAAATGACTAACCACATTCACTGCATGGCATGAATCAAGTCTGGTGTTAATCAGATACATCAATGATCCAATTAGCTGTGGATCAGTCTTGATTGAATCATCATCAATCTTCTTCTTTAGATCCATCATGATGGATTTTATATTCTGTCATACTGAACGTCTTTAATATTTTCACTGTATATTTTCCTTGACTTAGGAAAATCTCACTGGTTCTCTGTCATACTTCTTGTTTGAAGAAGTGGTGCATCATACTCATCTCCTTCATCTCGAAATCGGAAGTCAAGGCTTGCTCGTGTCCAACAACAAGACTTTATAAATAAGTCATAAAAATCAGGCTCTCGTCACCAATGTATATCAAGTGTCTTATCATAGACAACTCCCATTGTTGTGAGAAACCTCTGGCTACATATCTTACTTTGTATTTCTCGATACTTTTATCGGCTGCATGCATGATCTTTATAGATCCACTTGGAAGTTATTACAGGCTTCCCTTCTGGTCTCTGAACAATATCTTATGCAACATTCTTTTAAGATATACTGGTATTTTTCTGTTATGGCATTTTGCCATACTGGTTCTCTTGTTGTTTCTCTAAGACAAGGAGTCTCAGCATCAATGAAGTGGCTCATGACTGAAGGATAGCTCGAAAATCCCTTTTGCTTTCTCGGAATGTGCCTTGAGAGGCTTGTATGCTTCTCTGCCTCTTGCAGATTGAGTCTAGGTAGGCATTTTATGCTCTACTGCAATATCACTGAACATATCAACTGGAGAAACTGGATGCCTTGGAGTAATGTCTGTCTCCCTCTGAATTTCTGAAGGGGGAGAAGGTATTGTCTCACTGTCAATCTCCATCTGAGATTCTCTGGGTCTTTGAAAAACTATCTCTTCTTCAAGGACGTCTCTACTTGTCTAAATCTGTCTTTGACTAGGGATGTCTTTGAAGATTTATTATATCCTTTCTTCCTAAAGGATCTAGCTTGGATTTCTTCTCTTTGGGTACATGAAAATACATTGGGCACCCAAATAAAGTGAAGTGTTCAATCTCAGGCTTCATTCCGGTGAAGACTTCTTCGGGAGTTATGTTTTTCAAACTCTGGTGAAGACTCTTGTTCTGCACATATACTGTGTCATGCATGCTTCTTCCCATGGAATCCTAGAAGGATTTTGATCATGCTTTGTAGCATTGGTTGTCTCAATGATAGTTCTATTCTTCTTCTTTCTCAAATGGTTTTGGCTCCTTTTGAGTCAAGTGACTCCCTCTGAAGGATAAGCATCTTCTTTTCTTGTTTAACTTATCTGGAACAAGAAAACAAACAGAACCAATACAAGAATATCTCCTAAAGGAGAATAATGAGTACATCTCTAGAATCAAAACAATTTAAGGAATATTGTCACAGCTACAACACTTATTTGTAATGTAGCAACTTTTAGAAATATAGGTTAGAGGAATGACAGTTACAACAATCAAACCTGGAGTCTTTACTTTGAGTGTGTTGTTTTTCTGAATGCACTCAGATCCCTCTGGATCCATGACTTAAGCAAAGGTTCCTTCCTCTTGCAATTTCACTCATGACAATGATACAAATAATATATACAAGTGCATACCTGAGGATGCTGATATGATTTCTCCAATGGTTCTTGGCTGATCTTTATCCTCTGAGATCTTTATGAAGAATATAGTCACGGTGTCACCTTTTGTCATCTTTGTTATTTTGAAGCTGGCCCTTCAATGTAAGGGCTTGAGTAGGTGATTGTCTTCCTTGTCCTGACGTCATCTTCCTTCCATTCATTGATAGTTGTCTCTGGTAAACCCTTTACCCACAATAAGTCTTCCTCTGAAGTCTTGTCTTTCAAGAACTTTGAAGTTTGCTTGATTTATCAAGCTTGTCTTCCATCATAGTTTTTGTTCATCATAATTTTAGATTCTTCACAACCCCTTTGTCAACTAGACTAGAAAAACCTAACGGCTAGGCTAGGCTAGCACTTTTTAGGTTTTATTGGACTTATGACTGCCAACAATAAGCCTTTGAAAGATAGGAGAACACTGGTGAGCTGAGGAGCTCCTTCAATGAGTTTGCAAAAACCCTAATTCTAAAATTTCTACCGAAATTAGCGAAACCCTAGAATGTCACTCTGAGAGTCTCTGGAGATGCGCTGGAAGAGGTCGTACTCTTCTATGCCAAAAGTAGCCCCAACGTCCAAGTATTAAGGGCTGAATCACCACTGAGAAGGAGGCCGTACAGATTTTCTGGAAACCCTAGGAGGACCGTACGGTTCTGCAAAAGAGGAGAGATGGCTGATAAAATTTTGTAGCTTGTGCAATGGGTTCTTCAAGACCTATGCTTTGATATCATGTTGATTTTTCTATAAGCTAGGTTAAGCATGTAGTTCATTTCATTTTATCAAGTCTTAACCATAAACAAGAATGTTGCAGCAACCAAGATCACAAGAAGAAACACCATGCACAAGAACACAAGAAATATCCCGCAAAACCCTTCTCAACAAGGAAAGAAAACCCAACCAAATCCTTTGCTATATTCTTCAAGAGAAAGACCTTTCACCACCAAGAATGACCTAGCACACAAAAGGCTCCTTGAGCCCTAGAAGACTAGCACCCAAGAGAGGTGCGCACCTTTTCCAAGTAGATGTATTTGCTGTAATTTCCAAAACACACAAGGAAGATATGTTTCCACAATGGGGACTCATCGCTTACTTATATTAGACTTGTCCAATAAACAAAAGCATCTATTGGCTCAACGGGGCCAACCTCTCTAAGCCACTATATAATTTATTATTATTATTATTATAATAATTAATATTAATATTAATATTAATATTAATTATCTTTTACATTTATTATTAAACATATTAAGGTGGGGTCGACCTGTACCCTTTACATAACAATTAGGGTTACAGGTAGGTTTGACTTTTGAACAACATATAGCAAAGGATCTGATACACCCACTAGGGGCACATCCATGGGGATGTCATAACTCTGGCTCACTGCATTACACAGATGAACCAAAACTACACATGTTCACCTGTGCTCATCCACATGAACGTCCACTCTATTGATCTCCATTTCCACTGCCTCACACTGGAGAATCATCTGGAGTTTTCTTGTCAACTCTGCTGCTCAGAGGAGGCTAATACATCATCTTCATTTCTGTTCACATGACGATGCACCCAACACTTATGGGATTTCACACGTTCACCTTGTGCTCAGCCACATGCATGTCCAACTCATCAGATCGCTTTTCCTACTGGATAATCATCTGGAGTTCTTCTCACTCTCTTCATGGAGGAGGTCATCTCTACATTCCTAGCTCTGTCTCAGGCAGGAACCACAAACCCTTCTTAGGGGCTTTCTCTCAGGTTTGTAAGCTGAGAGAAAGACTCACATAGTTGTTATGTTCCACATCTCACAGGTTTGTAAGTTGGAGGATGTCTCCCATAGCTGCATTCATCAACAATGGGTTTCCAAAATCCAAGAGTATGACTTAGAGATAAAACCCACCAAGATAATAAAGGGACAGGGTCTGGCCTAGATGCTAACCGAGAACAACCAAGAGGCCATATAGATGGGAGAAAGTGAACAGATAAATGTAGTGGTCAGCGAATTAGAACACGATGAATGGTATTCCGATATCATCCACTACCTTAAGAATTTGTCATGCCTACCCGCAGGGGTGTAGACAGATTGGCAAGTGCCGTGTAAATGGAAGGAAATTTGTAAAATGAGGTCTCATGTTCGATTCTAACCCCGATCTACTTGTGCTCCATTCTTGCGGGCTGGGTGGATGCACCTGGGGTTATAGTGGTAGCCGACAGGGATCGACCCCGTGTTGTCACGCGAGTACAAGAACCGCGTGTTTCCGATTCCCCCAGTAAAAAAAAAGGAATTTGTGATGCCCCAATCACCTGGTGGACTACAAAAGAAAGGGTTTGAGACTTAAGGCTATGAAATACTGTTGGACAAAAAATGGGCTTGGTTGGAAAGATCCTGATGGAGTTCTCCTTAGATGTGTCAACCAAGAAGAAGTTGAGAAATTGTTAAAATAATTACACTCTGGATTTTGTGGTGGACATTTCGCAGCTCGCACTACCGCCCACAAGATCCTAAGGGCTGGATATTATTGGCTAACATTATTTTTTGATACTCACCGATATGTCCGATCTTGCCAGCCTTGCCAGTACTTCTTTGGTAAACCAAAACTCCCAGCACAACCTCTAAAACCCGTAGTAGTAGAAGCTCCTTTTCAACAATGGGGTTTGGATTTCATTGGAGAGTTTAAGGATAATTCGAGTAATGGCTACCGGTGGATCCTGACAACCATGGATTATTTTACTAGGTGGGTAGAATCTATCCCCACAAAGAAGGCCACTGAGGAAGTAGTCATGAATTTTTTGGAGGAACGAATAATAACTAGGTTCAGTGTCCCTTCCAAGATTACCACAGACAATGCCAAGGCATTAAGCTCCCATGCACTCGCAGAATTTTGTTTCAAGTATGGCATTGTCCTATCCCACTCCAACTACTATCTGCAGGGAAATGGATTAGCAGAATCTAGCAATAAAAAGCTTATGAATATTATCAAGAAAGTCGTGGGGGAAAACAAGAAGTCATGGGATAGCAAAATTAAATATGCCTTATGGGCAGATCAAATAACAACAAAGACCTCGATAGGAAGAACCATTTTTGAGTTGGTATATGGATTAGAAGCAAAGCTTCCTGTAAACCTCCAAATCACCATCCTCCTTTTTTCTCAACAGTATGCTACAGATGGAGAAGCAATTCAAGGGCGAATTAACCAGTTGATAGAATTGGACGAGTATAGGAGAAGTGCCCTAATTCAAATGGGGAGAAACCAGGAGAAGATAAAAAACACCTTTGATCACAAGGCAAAAGAAAGAGATTTCACTACGGGAGATCTCGTGCTGTTATGGGATACGAGAAGGGAAAAACCTGGTATGCACAAGAAGTTGGATGGGCTATGGGTAGGTACTTACAAGTTCATGAGTCATGCAGGTACAAACTCCTTCAACCTAGGGACTGTTATCCCCCACTAGCAGGGATAACTAAGAGATTATCTATCGAGGCCCACAGGTCCTAGACATGGAGTACCGAGAGCCAAATCGACTTGAGCATGGCCCTAGAGGGCCCATCTTTTCTCCCTTTCAGCGCCTCCACTTTGTCAGCCCTCTTAGGCTAAACCCTTCTCAGGCCTCAAGTTGTGAAGACATCCAAGGTAGCCAGCATTCAGATTCCTCGAGTCAGTCTTTTGAACCTTTGAATTTTCACAATCCATTTCTAAGATGGATTGAGCACTCTCCTGAGAGTGTGTCTTGGCCTCACTTTTTCCCTCCCACCCTCCATGAGCTAGACCTCACAATTTCCATTGATATGATACATTTTCTAACTCTTGTGCTTAACTTATCACTATTTTGGCTTATGATGAAGCACAAAGGCAGGTATTGTGGGACGTTGTTGGTTGGGTTTTGCTGATCATTTGACCACGTCAAACATCCATCCAATAGGGTTGGCCAATCATTTAGGGGTTGTACCTTACCTCGAGATGCTTCGCCCAGGGATCCCCGAGAAAGCAATAAAAGCTTCTCAGCAAGAAACATAGGGACCTGTAAAAAATAATAAAACAAGACCTAGTTGAGGGATAGGGGGTCTCATCACGAGCCAGCCTATTAGGTCCATGGGTGCCTAACGGTATGACACTACTAGCATCTGGTTACCATGCCAGGGTAGTGGCTTTTGGTTGCATGGCCAAGAGAAAGGGGGTCTCATCGCGAGCCAACCTTCTCATTTCCGTGAAAGTGCTTGTGGCTAACATTGCCACCACTGGTCACCAAGCCAGGGCAATGTCTCTTGACTAGCTTCTTGGAAGAGAAAAGCAATAAAAGAAAAAAACCAATAAGATAGGACCTGGTTAGAGGATAGGGGGTCTTATCATGAGCCAGCCTATTAGGTCCATGAGCATCTAGTGGTATGACACTACCAACATCTGGTCACCATGCCAGGGTAGTGGCTCTTGGTGGCATAGCCAAGAGAAAGGGGATCTCATCACGAGCCAACCTTTCCATTTCTGTGAAATGCTTATGGCTAACATTGCCACCACTGGTCACCAAGCCAGGGTAGTGTCCTTTGACTAGCATCTTGAAAGAAAAAGAATGAAGATAAAAGGCATGAATGGGCTTGGAAATATTTGCATCCATGACAGGTGCAACTCACCTTCCACAGAGGCACCCACCGGTAAGCCATCCTAGCTATCACTGCACCTTTTGCCCAGGCATCCCCATCCACCTCACCCACTTGCATGACTTGGATTTAATTCTTTCCAAAAACACCCCTCTTCCAGTAGACGCCCTGGAAGAGGACGCCCTGTCACTTTCCCCAAACTTGTATAATGTCTTTGAGCACTAGATTGGGGTAAAGGGGTTTTATGCACATGTTTAATAAATATTGATGATTAGATGTGATTGACATTGCTATGATCCCTATGACTTATGAGCCCATGGAGGGCGTAACTGTTGATGTGCAGGATCATGCTCGACATACAGGTACCACGTTGGACAGGTACACATGGGGAGATGATTAGTTCGGACCTCCATGGGGCTGAAGAGCCCACTCGATGGATGTTGAGACCCCAGCAGGGGGCAGAGACATGGCAGAGCGTTTGTACCAGGGAAGATTAAAAGAATCCACCAGAGGCAACTGAGCAGACCTGTACCTAGGGGGGTTGAGCCCTCTCCACAGGAACGTTGGCCTTAGAAGGCCCAGGAGGTCTCCCAGGATGCCCATGACGTTACCCAGCAGTATGGACATTTTGGGAGGTAGCTATGGCAGTTTTGGCATGTGTGGCAGCTTGGAGAAGCGCAAGGAGGGCCAACGTTTTGCTCGAGGAGGCTGCATTTGCCCTAAAGGGGCTAACGTCACCCTCGAAAGGGGATGACATCTCACTATTGCTTGATTAGGTTTTAATTTAAGACATTTTAGTGTTAAACAATATGATTTTGGTATTTTGGCCTTGTTGGCCTTTTAATGGCCTAAAATGTAATTTAGGTCATTAGTATGCTATATATTGAGGGTTTTTGCCTTCATATTTTCATGATCTTTTACTCACTGATTAGTGAGGTCTGAAATTTGCGCCCTTCTTAGGGTTATTGGCTGAAATATTGAGCCACACTTGTTGAAGGAAGATTTTACATGGCATTTTTGGCATTTATCTTGGTGGAAGGTTTTACAACTAGGGTTTTGCTACATGGTTTCTTGGTTTATGTAAGTGAATTTCTGCAAACACTTCTTAATTGAATGGTTTTAGTTTCATTTACTTGCATATGTTATTATATTTTGCTGAATCAAACCTTAGGTGACAAGCACTAGTTAATGTCCTTGTCTCATGTCCCCATCAAGATTTTAAGCCATTTGATTTGTTGAAGAGAGCCTTGCCATAGCAACAGTCCATCCATATTCTTCTTGCTAGCTGTTTTTTCTTGTTTGTTGAGCTAAGAGGGAGAAAACGCACCAAGGCCTAGGTCTCTACACCTTGGTGAGCCGATTTTCCCTAGGGTTTTCCTAGTAAAACCTTGCTTTAGCAACACGTTGCTTACAAACCTTCTTGTCTTAGTTTTTATCAACCATTATTCAAGCTAGCAATTGTCATTGAGCTAAGGAAGGAGGAGAGAAAACTGAGGCCTAGGTTTTCTACACCAAAGTGAGCCTCTCTCCTCTGGGGTTTCATCTTTGAGGCCTTTCCATAGCAACACCTCAAAGTTTAACTCTCTTGTCCTTAGTTTTGTTATTATCTCTTAGTCCTTCAGCCTTTGCATCCTCTCTTTGACTCCATATACCCTAGGAGCGCACTGGTCTAGAACCTCTTGCATTGAGTAACTTGATCATACAAACAAACGAACACTTTGAACAAACCCTAACTCTTACTAACCCTAGCCTAGACTAATCCTACTAACCCTATTGTTGTTGTCACCTTCTTGTGCTATAAAACAACTTTGTGCAGCTTTTGTTTTACATCTAAAGCAATTGAATGGTTAGTTAAGGCATTGTTTATAAAGTATTGATATTGTTACACTGAATGCCAAGGTTTTCTTTAGCATTTATTGAGAAGTGATATTGTAATCATTGCTATTGTGTAAACATTGATTTACTTCGTCAATATTATTGCTCAATTGCTTATTATCAGAAAAGTCATTGATTATATGAAGTGCTAACCAACAAGCAAGCTTGCACATATAGTTTCTTGTTGCTTTGTCTCAGGCAGGTACTCTTATTGGTTATTACTTTCGGTTACCTTTATTGGCTATAAGTCGGGATTTTCTGATCAGGTGGTAGACTTGTGAGGGGGAATATTATCACTTAGCCTTCTAAGCCCTTTTGCCTTCTCAAAACCCCAGGTCATCGGGGACGTCTCCCCTGGGCCTTACCTCCCTAAATAGAAAGAACCTTCCCATTGAAGTGACAATGGTGGGATTAGGTTCAAGTTACGCCAGTTTGACCTCTTTTCATCCATCTATTGTTTTAACTACCACCAATGTGATAAGAGGGACCATGGAAGGAGAAGCTCTAAAGCTACCAGTAAACGGCTTGCACATCAAGCGTTACTACCCACTAGCAACATGACAGGTAAGTGCAGGTAAGTAGGTAGGCATTTGCATTCATTGTATATCCCATTTGCATTTCATGCTAGAGTAGTTTGCTTTCACATTTGTACATATGTTTGCTTTCATTATATATATATANCACCACCCCAAATGATTACAAACAACTTTGTGTTGAGATCAAGTTGGTTGCAGGTTATGCCAGAGATGTTGAGGTTCTCATGCACTCTATGGTGAGCACATGTCCCCAAGTTGGAGCTAGATGTTATCCCCCAGTTTAGGGATAACTAAGGAGATTATGTCTCGAGGCCCACAGGTCCTAGACATGGAGTACCGAGAGCTAGATCGACTTGAGCATGGTCCACTTTGTCAGCAACAACAACATTCATCACCTCGGCCTGGTCCTGTAGCAGAAATGGATCTTGCTCCATGAGGTAATGAGTCTGGGTATCATGGTATGTGTCACTCTGATCCTCAAAACCTTTGAATATGTGCATTCAGTTCTTTTTGTTTCTAACGGGTGCTTGGATCTTATACCTATTCACTTGACCATATCTGGGGGGAATGACAGGATGCCCTACTAAGATTGTGCCCATAGGTTTTGAGTTGCCACGGGGGGTTTAATGAAAAGCCATCGTCCGCTCGCACAATACTTACCACTTCCCATATTTCTCTCGCACATCCATCCCATTACACTGGTCTGGGCATTGGGTTGGCCAAATATTTAAGGGTTGTACCTTACCTTGTAGGAAGAAGGGGCTAAAGGCCCAGAGGGTAAAAGTAACTGGCAAAAGATAAAAGCCTAAAAATGAAACCTTGAGATGCTTCGCTCAGGGATCCCCGAGAAAACAATAAAAGGCTTCTCAACAAGAAATAGAGGGACCCATTAAAAATAATAAAACAAGACCTAGTAAGAGGATAGGGGGTCTCATCACGAGCCAACCTATTAGGTCCATGGGCATCTAGCGGTATGACACTACTAGCAGCTGGTTACCACGCCAAGGTAGTGGCTCGTGGTGGCTTAGCCAAGAAAAAGGGGGTCTCATCACAAGCCAGCCTTCTCATTTTCATGAAGTGCTTGTAGGTAGCATAGCCACTACTGGTCACCACGTCAGGGTAGTGTCATCTGATTAGCTTCTTGAAAGAAAAAGCAATAAGAAAAAGACAAAAGGTTTCGAAACATTTGCATCCATGACAGGTGCATCTCACCCTCTACAGAGGCACCCACAGGTAAGCCATGCATTTCCCTGCTATCACTGCACCCCTTGCCTAGACATCCCTTATCCACCTCATCCACTCACATGGCTTGGATTTGATTTCTCTTCGAAACATCCCGCATCCAGTGAGCATTATCCCAATAGGACGCCCTGTCACTTCCTCCAAACTTGGCTTGTAGATTAGTATAATGTCTTTTAGTACTTGTTCGGGTAAAAGGGGTTTTGTGCACATGTTTAATAAAATTGATGATTAGATGTGATTGACGTTGCTATGATCGCTATGAATTATGAGCCCATGGAGGGCGTATTTGTTTATGTTTTAGGACCATACCTGATGGAAGGTACCTGGATGGACAAGTACACGTGGGGAGATGATTAGTTTGGAACTCCATGGGGCTGAAATCCCACCAAATGGATGTTGAGACCCCAACAGGGGGCAGAGATTGATGACCTCCTCCAAGTGGTTCCTGCCTGAGACAGAGCTAGGAACGTAGAGATGACGTGAGTGAGAAGAACTCCAAATGAGGAAAAGCGATCTGTTGAGTTAGAATGTGCATGTGGCTGAGCACAAGGTGAACGTGTGAAATCCCAAAAGTGTTGGGCACATCGTCATGCGAACATGAATGAAGATGATGTGATAGCCTCCTCTGAGCAGCAGAGTTGACGAGAAGACTCCAGATGATTCTCCTGTCGGTGGCAGTGGGAAAGCAGATCTGTAGAGTGGACGTGCCTGTGGACGAGCACAGGTGAACGTGTGAAGACTTGGTTCTTCTGTGTAAAGCAATGAATCAGAGCTATGACATCCCTATGGATGTGCCCCTAGTGGATGAGCACTAGTGGGTGTATCGAACCCTTTTCTATATACTGTTCAAGAGTCAGACCTACTTGTAACCCTAATTGTTATGTAAAGGGTACAGGTCGGCCCCACCTTAATATGTTTAATAATAAATGTAAAAGATAATTAATATTAATATTAATTATAATAATAATAATAATAAATTATATAGTGACTTAAAGAGGTCGGCCTTGTTGAGCCAATAGACGCCTTTGTTGATTGAACAAGTCTAATATAAGTAAGGGATGATTCTCCATTGTGGAATCATATCTTCCTTGTGAGTTTGGAAATTTCAGCAAACACATCTACTTGGGAAAAAGTGTGCACCTCTCTTGGGCGCTAGTCTTCTAGGGTTTGAAGCACCCTCTTGTGTGCTAAGGTTTATCTTGGTGGAGGTCTTTCTCTTGAAGAATATAGCAAAGGATTTGGCTAGGTTTTCTTCCCTTGTTGAGAAGGGTTTCCCAGGGTACTTCTTGTGTTCTTGTGCATGGTGCTTCTTCTTGTGATCTTGGTTGTTGCAACATTATTGTTTATGGTTAAGTGAAATGCTAAAATAAAATGAACTTTATGCTTAACCTAGCTTATGAAAATTCAACATGGTATTAGAGCATAGGTCTTGAAGAACCCATTGCACAAGCTAGAAACTTTTATCAGCCATCTCTTGATTGAGACAAGCAGAGACGTTGTCCTTGAAGAAGAGTTAGTTTTTCAAAGACCCGGAGAATCTCAGATGGAGATTGACAGTGAGACAATACCTTCTCCCCCTTCAGAAATTTAGAGGGAGACAAACATTACTCCAGGTTATCCAGTTTCTCCAAGTTGATATGTTCAGAGATGTTGCAGTACGACATAAAATGCCTACCTAGACTCACTTTGCAAGAGACAAAGAAACATACAAGCCTCTCAAGGCACATTCCAAGAAAGCAAAAGAGATTTTCGAGCTATCCTTCAGTCATGAGCCACTTCATTGATGTTGAGACTCCTTGTCTTAGAGAAGCAACAAGAGAACCGGTATGGCAAGATGCCATAACAGAAGAATACCAGTGTATCTTAAAGAACGATGCATAAGATATTATTCAAGGACTAGAAAGGGAAGTCTGTGGTAACTTGCAAGTGGATCTATAAGATCAAGCATGCAACTAATGAAAGTGTCGAGAAATACAAAACGAGATCTATAGCTAGAGGTTTCTCATAAACAGAGGGAGTTGTCTATGATGAGACACTTGACCCAGTGAACCGATACACTTCCATCCGTACTACCATCCATGAATTGGAAACTATATTAGATAGATAGATTCCTCATGAGTTTAGATTTCAGCAAGAGTGTTGCTGATCCAAACCTATGCAGTGTTGGTGACGAGAACCTGATCCTGATGACTTATTTAGAAAGCATTGTTGTAATCCTTGACTTCTGAATTCAAGATGAAGAATTCGAGTATGATGCACTACTTCTTGGGACAAGAAGTATGATAGAGGATCGATGAGATTTTCCCGAGTCAAGGAAAATATACAGTGAAAATATTAAAGAAGCTCAGTATGACAAAATGCAAATTCCACCGTGATGGATTTAAAGAAGAAGGTTTATGATGATTCAGACGAGACTGATCCATAGCCGACTTGATCACTAATGCATCTGGTTAACACTAGACTTGTTTCATGCCATGCAGTGAATGTGCCTAGTCATTTCATGAGTCGACCAAGACAAACTCACTAGACAACATCAAAACATGTATTGAGATATATACAAGGCACAGTTGGATATGGCCTGAGATATGCCTCTAGTGTGAAACTGAGTTTGCAAGATATGCCGATTCAGATCGAGCAGAAAGTACAGTGGA
>ML783130.1:205723-244933 GCA_009831015.1 Picea engelmannii | reverse complement strand
GTTGAGGTCGTGAGGGTAAGAGTGAGCGAATGTAATATTATATTCAGGAAGGAAAATTGTGGGGAACAAGGTCGATCGCTACGCAAGGGGTCTTTCCACAAGGGGTTCTTCATAGAGCGTTGCCGTCAACATCACAACAATTCGGGCCATTGTTCTGGAAAAAGCGTCCATCTACGGGAGAGGAAATTGGTGGCCTCAATATACCTGTTCAAACCGGAGCACCATTGGAAGAGAAAAATTGCAAAGACAGTCGCCTAAAAACGAGTTACATCAACCAAAAGTCATGTCCATCTAATCGAATACTGTGGGCATATTACCTTCCAAAGACTCCATTCTGAGCATTGCAACCTTCCACAAAATAGACCAGGTCGGAAGTAAGAAGGTAACAATATAACCCTTGTTGTGCAAATCCGTACTCAAGATCACCTCTAACTCGAGATCCCTGCAATCTGTGTCCAAATCCGTATGACATTCCCTGGACCAATTGCCACAAGGTGAAGATTTAAGTGAAATAAAGGAAAAATCGTGGGTTTTTCATCTAAGGTTGTCACTTTTCAAATATTAAAGCAATAACCAAGGGATCCTAATTAATTTTATGACATGCAAGTCAAAAAAATAAAGAAAACAAATATTAAAAGGAAAACACTTTTTATACAAATATTTAAAGGAAAGTACCTTTATACTTTATTATTAAGGTGAAAAAGTTATTAAAAAAGAGTATTTTATATAAGATATTTATTTATAAATAAGGAAAAGGAATTTTTCTAAAAAGGATTGAAAAAACATTTAAAAAATCATTTATTATGGAAGGATATCAAGATAACTTAGAAATACAATCACGGATATTGGAAGAAGAACTAGGACATTATAAAGCGAGCAATAAAAAATTACAGTTTGAAATTGAGAAGGAAAGATATTTTAATGGGTTAACACAGAAAGATAATCGTTACTTCAAAGAGCGTATTCGGGAACTCATTGCACAAAATGAGGAACTAAAGACAAAAAGACAAAAAATGGACCAAGACTTACTAAAACGAGATGAAGAAACATCTCGCTTAAAAAATCATAGTGAAAAACTACTTACTCAAATTAAGAAGTCAAGGGATACAAAACAATGTGTCCAGGAGTTGGAGAAAGAGAATCAAGATCTCGAGAAGAAATTATCAGGAAGGGATGAAGAAGCTTCTCGTTTGAAGAACCTTAATAAAAATCTCCTTGAACAAATTAAAAGGATGAAAGATGAAAAGCCAGAGAATAGAAATATTATAAATAAAGTTGACAAATTAGAAGATGAAGAAGAAATCTCCTGCCTAAGGAACCTTAACCAGAAGTTACTTGAACAAATTAAAATCTTAAAGGACGAAAGAAAGGAGAATCTAGAATCAGAAAAAAAAACAATAGATCAAAAAATAAGGAAGAACTTTTACAATTAAGACGACATAATCAAGATTTACTAACACAAATTAAAAAGTTGAAGCATGATAAAAAGACTTTACAAGAAAAATTAGATCGCAAAACATCATTAATTGATAAGGAAACAATGATAGACCCAATCAACCTTACAACTCAAAAGGAGGCAAATCCAACTGATGTAAAGATGTTTTCAAATGTCGAGGTACAAACAAGCCAGAAATATCAAGAAGACTCAATTCCAAAATTTAATCAACAAAAAGCTACAAGTATACGAAGTAAGGATCGAGTTACAAGGATGCCTTATCAACATCCTAATCCCAAAAATTGATAATTTAGCCAATCCTTGTATCATCAGAAACAAATGACCAATATGTCGAAGAATATTACTTCAGCGACAAGTGATGCTCAAAATAGAAGTTACCATGGGAGTTGAAATACATAAAGTTCTTTCCAAAAACCCTATAAACTCCCCATGCAAAAGATCGAATTAGGATGGGCAGACTCCTTTACAATGCAACAATTCTGCTCAGCGCTTAGAAAATCCTATTGTCTCAAGTCCTCAATGATTACTAACTCGATAATGAAGAATCAGGCGACAATAATTACAAGCTAGTGCAAGAGATAAGTCTTCCATAAAGTATGCTTTGAGGAAAAAGCATTTTTAAGGGGAAGGCAATGTTATGAACATAAATATACATATGCCATAGATATTCATAACATAATAATTAATAAATAATAATTATTAATAATGAAAGGTCATGTCTCAAAGGACACGACTATTGGTAAAGGGCACCCCTGTGTGGGTATATAAACGATCCCTCATTCTCAATTGTAATCATCTTATTATCTTATCTTATTTTACATCTTATCTATTCATATTACATATATTATTTACAGTCCTATATGGATTACTTTGTTATATTCCAAGTATTTTGGATAATTCTTGTGTGAGCGAACTTTGTTCGACTCATGACACTTAGATGATTAATCCACAATGCAAAAAGAAATAGACTTGCATGTAAAATTAAAAAGTGAAGAGTGCTTGAAAGTATTACTTAGATGACAACCATAAGATGTACCAATGAAGAAGATGTCCAAATGCTTAATGAATTAATGAGTTACTTAAAGATTATTAAATTTTGAATTACTCCTAGCTAAGTGTCAACCCAAAATTCTCCTCCCCCAATTACCAAATGGCTGTTGGATGCTCAAGAAGTGAGGCAACGAGGCCTACCCTAGCTTCACAGGTCAAACCTAAAGATCCAAATACTCCCAGAAATGATGTTGTGCATCGTGAGACCGTCCCTGGCCTAGCACCTTTTGTTGCCTTCCTCAAACCCGTTTTAGATGGCAAAGATGGTTAATTAAGGTGTCATATTAAGTCTAGTAAGTTGTTATGCCTATGGACTAAGTATTTTTAAGTGTTTGAGAGTGTTTAGATGACTTTTACTTGCCTTAAAACAGTGAAATAAGCCCAAAACCGAAACTTTATCTAGCCCAAAAAATGTGTTCTAAATCATGAGATTGAAGCATGTAAACACATATAGAACATGTAATGAATTGTTGAAATGAAAAAGTTTCTCCTACACCATTCACTTAACCATAAATGCTTGCAAGCTTAAAAGGAAATGAGTGTTTTAAATGACAAGAACAACTTGTCAATGAAAAGATTTAAACCATCACCATTTACCCATGTGTGAATTGCATTTAAGATAGATGTTATGAAGATAAAACTTGCAAGATAAAAGATTTAAAGCATATGAATGAATCTATGCCTCCATGGGCTTAAGCTGAGATCTAGTTATGTGAGTGTGAGATCTACTTCTAGAAGATTTTAACCATATGAGCATAAGCAAATCAAAAACACATAACTAAATTAGCATCACGATTTTTGGGGGTTGGTCGTGCCAATCTGTCACTCAAGGTATAGGTAGCAATGAAATTAATGACAAGAAATGAAAAGCAAAAATTAAAAACCCCTCTCAATGGCACAAGGTGGAGGCAAGCCTTCCCTTTTTATGCCAAGGGGGTTGGAAGCAAAAAAAATGACTTTAAAATGCTAGAAAGATGTAGGGAAAGGGTGATTTTCGTTACCCAATCAAAGAATATGCCTTTGAAGTGTTGTGTGACCGATAGTGGACTGCATAACCCCTAAACCTGGTAAAAACCTGCAAAAACCAGCAAGTTATTGCTTGCTGGAAATGTTGCACAACACAAAACAAATCAAGAAAAATTTATGTTTTTATGCAGAAATTTTTCACATACAAGTATCCAAATAAAAGTTGATTTAAAGTGGCATATCTATGATTGTTAGCCACTGAAATATGGAATGAAATAGCAGAAAAATCAGATCTGAAAAAAAAAACAATGGAGTTTAGATGGCTTTGAGGGTGGACTCTTCCTTGAGGCTATCCCAACAAAACCCTAGAGATAAACCTGCAAATCTTGTGAGAAAATCTACAAAAATAGATAGAATGTGAGTAGATCTAGATGGTAAAACAAAATACTTTGCAATACCCAAATAAACACTTCACTAGATCTATGATAATACTACCACAAATCTATCCAAGCAAAATACTTTTCTTGGAGTTTCTACTCTAGATCTGTATGCACAAGAGAAAAAACTAGAACAAGATCACCTCAATAGTTGCAAGAAATAACAAGAATACTCTTTGTTTCTTCAAATCCTCCAAAGCCTTTCTATTACTCAAGAGGAGAGTCTTGCAACAACATGTTGTTCAAACACTCTCAATAGAAAAATGGAGTGAGAGCAAGATGAACAAACGAGAGAGAGAGAGATGGGGCAAGAATTGGGTAGCATAACAATAGCTCAAGAGATGGCCAGAAATGAGTGAGGGAGGGGTTCTATTTATACTTGGGAAGGCAAAGCTACCCCTCTTGGATGAATTACAAGTGTCACACATCAAAGAAAAGTCACTTTTAGGGTTTTGGTAAGTTAGGGTTTTGGCATGGATGGATGAAGTGGAAATGAGTTGGAGTGATTTGGCAAGGCTTTGACAAGTCAAATGATGAGTTGTAGGGTCTAGGGAGGCACACCAAGGGATAGAATAAGTCTCTCATTAATTTTTTTTATTTATTTTTCACTTTTTGGAGACTTTCTAGAAGGGGGGGCACACCTCTATAGGGAAAGTGACGTTTTTGCTTAATGGCTAAGTGAGGGGGTGATGTGAGGGTTGGAAAATGTTAAAAAAGGTTAGGAAAAAAAATTCTCATCATTTTCCACCTTTACTTTCATTCATTTGCTGAAAAATTACAAAAATGACATTTTTCCTATGTCATGACTTAGCAATTAAAATTGTTGTTTTGACTGACTAAGACTTATGGTGGACAAACACCTAGCAAAAGTTGTCCGACTTAGCTGAAAGTTGGTCCAAGGGTGTAAGGGGTCTCATTTTATTTCTTTTGAGCACAAATACCCCTATCAAAATCCCAAGGACCTAGTTTTTACAATATTTTCTCGAAAATAATTAAAATTAGTTAATTAAACTACTCAACCTTGGACAATTTTAATTAATTAAAAAAACCTATTTAGACTCGTTGGAATTCCACGAAACTTTATGAGATGTCATACATGGTCATTTACATCATTCATAAACACTATTACTAGAGGATAACTCCATTAGAACACCCTTCACCACTTTAGAGGAAATTATTGCATGGTGGCAGGGAAAAACTCAAGGGAAATTAATAAGGCAGAAAAGCTCAATTAATAACCTGAGGATAAAAAACCCTCAGTCAAAGGAACTCTCCTAATGAAAAAATCCAAAGGTAACTAACCTAACTATGATCCATGCAGACCTATTACATTATTAACCCACGCAGGGGTGCGGAAATTCCAATTACAAAATTATGTGTTGGAGGCATAAATTGCCCAGTAGAACCAAATAATCTTCGACATATTAGCATTTGATGATGCATCTCTTCATGGCACATGGATTTGACCCTCTATTTGAATAGGTGGTCAACATCTAGCTCCACATGGAGACGTGTGTTCGATCTTCTCACATGGGACGGATAGCATACGAGAATCCAGCATCTACAAAAAATGTGCTCATCAATATCCAACATAAGCATACATATATATAATGAAATAAATAAATGTTATAAACAACATCTACATAAAGAAATAACCATTGTACAACATCATCTAACTACACAATGAAAATATGATACAAAACTACATCTAAGTACATGATAACATAATGAATGAAATAATACAAAACCTAAATAAAAGAGAAGGGTTAGAGATACATTACAACCATCCATGCAATGCATGGAATGATGCCACAAGTGTTTGAAACATCCTTGTCCAGGATGACTCACAAAAGACCCCTTCCCAAGTTTTATCAATTTGGAATTTTTTGTGAGGAAGAACCAGCCAAGAATCATGCTCCTTCCTCTATTCAACCAAACGTGGGAGTTCGACAAGCCGTGTAAAATTTTAATACTTTGTTGCATATGATTGTCAAGGTGGAAGGTAAACCAGTACTCATAATGATATGGAACTGATAAGCTGAAATTGCCTTCCATTTCCTCATAATTCTGCATTAATCCATCTCTTGGTTGAGAGGTTGAAAAAGAACATACCACAGGGACCATCATATTGTTTTCCTCAAGGTTTTCAAAGTTATCCTTCAAAAAGATTGGTTCCTCGGGACGAGGGTGGGGACTTGAATTATTTAGATATTCTTTCAAACTCAAATTCCTTTACCTCCTCAAAATAAATGATTGATCCATCCATGGATTCATCCGGAATTACCCTATGAACTTCCTCATCTTTTTCATTGTCAAGCTCAAGTTCAAGGGGGTCCGGATATTCAATATAAGTCTTTGTAAAGTCAGCTTCCATGATTTCCAATTGATCTTCCATGGTCATAAACTGTTCACTCATGGCTTCACACTGTTCTTCGTGGGAAAACTGCATGTTCAAAATGACTTCTTTAAGTTCCTCAATGGGCTCTGGTGGAGCATCTATCTTTATATCTGAACTAATTGTTTCAATAGCTAGAAGATTTTTCCTCTTCCATGTTTCCATAAAATCATCAACCAATTCATTGTAAATTTCATCCTGATCATCCCCAAATCTGTCCAAAAAGGCAAACAACAAGTCCTGCATGGTCTTGAACTCCTTATCATCCGAATCATGAAACCAATCATAAGCCCACTCCTCATAAAGAGTCATGACAAACAATTGCATTAGAACATCCTCATAAATAGGTGGATCACATCATTCATCAATACATTGCATGAAGGCCTTGATGTGAGCAATAGCATCACCATAATTATGATAGTCAGGAATGTTATCAATAACATCTTCAGATATATCATGAGGGTAACCAAGAATTCTTGAAAAATCAATAGGACTATAAAAACCGCCCATTTCTAACTAGATCATCTAAACAAAAGGTCTAAAGAAAAGGACTAGGACCCAAGATTACTAAGGATCCAACGAGAAGGGAAACCAGCTAACTTCATTCAAAAACCTTTTCAAGTTCAAGGATGAAGCAAACAAGTTGTGAGTTCCTTCTTGAACACTTTGTCAAATTATTTTAGAGTGGAGTCGCAAGATGACCAAGTTTATCAAACAAACAAGAGCATCAAAGAAAGCGAAAACAAGAAGGAAAACAAAAGTTAAATTTTTAAGTTGGAACAAGAATTGGATATCAACAAGTGCTTCTTCTCCAAGACTTTCAAGTAGCCCACAAGGATTAGCCGGTTTCCCTTGTAGTATTACAGATTTTTTCAATTTAGTCGCCACTTGGAAAGGAACCACATAAAATCAACCAATGCAAGTTCAAAAAATTTTAGGGGCTAAAGTTTTTATTTGTTTAGTTCTTAAAAAAAAAGTTAAGTCATTTTGACCAAAGCTAAATGACTTGTCCCCGGCAACGGCGCCAAAGATGTTGCCGTCCTTATACACACTTGCAAACGTGAGCAAAGTCCAGCTCACTTAGTGTGTCCTTGGAGACAAAATGCCTAGGTTCAAAGCTAGATGAGATTAATGTTAAATTCTAGGAGTTGGTTTTAATTAGTTAGAAGGTTTATGGAAAATCTAACCTATGATGCAAAGGCAACAATGCAAGATGCAATGATTTACTTATGACAAGCAAGCCCTTTCCTAAGACAGATAAGACTAGTGCCTAAAATTGGGCAAAGGGGTCAACTAAAATTTGAGGGAAGTTGATTACAAAAGATTACAAAGAGTACAACTACTCCACAACAATTTTAGATACAAATACTTACAACTAAAGAATAAGATGATAGATGTTACAACAACTATGAACAAGAGATATACAACAACCTACAAAATTAGAACGAGAAAGTCTAAGAGTTGCAAGATACAAAAGACTTATTAACTAAGTGCTTTAATGTGCAGGAAATGAAAGGAATTCAATGCATGAATATTATTAATACATCAAGCCAAGAATGCCCCAATAGCACTTACTCTATTGGGTTGCTTATCAATGACAACCACAACACTCAAGACCCAACGAGAAAGTGCCTCCAAAAGGGATGCACAACCTCTTGAGAGATCACACCATAAAGAACACTAACAAATGAGATATACTTTAAAGAATAAGTGCTCCACAATACATAAAAGATGACACCTAGATGATTAATCCACAAAGCAAAAAGAAATAGATTTGCATGTAAAATTAAAAAGTGAAGAGTGCTTGCAAGTATTACTTAGATGACAACCATAAGACGTACCAGTGAAGAAGATGTCCAAATGCTTAGTGAATTAATGAATTACTTAAAGATTATTAAATTTTGAATTACTCCTAGCAGAGTGTCAACCCAAAATTCTCCTCCCCCAATTACCAAATGTCTATTGGATGTTCAAGAAGTGAGGCAACGAGGCCTACCCTAGCTTCACAGGGCAACCCTAAAGATCCGAGTACTCCCGGAAAGGACGTCGCGTGTCGTGAGACTGTCCTTGGCCTAGCACCTTCCGTTGTCTTCCTCAAACCCTGTTTTAGATGGCGAAGATGGTGAATTAAGGTGTCTTATTAAGTCTAGTAAGTTGTTATGCCTATGGACTAAGTATTTTTAAGTGTTTGAGAGTGTTTAGATGACTTTTACTTGCCTTAAAACAATGAAATAAGCCCAAAACCGAAACTTTATCTAGCCCAAAAGATGTGTTCTAAATCATGAGATTGAAGCATGTAAACACATATAGAACATGTAATGAATTGCTGAAATGAAAAAGTTTACCCTACACCATTCACTTAACCATAAATGTTTGTAAGATTAAAAGGAAATGAGTGCTTTAAAGGACAAGAACAACTTTCCAATGAAAAGATTTAAACCATCACCATTTACCCATGTGTGAATTGCATTTAAGATAGATGTTATGAAGATAAAACTTGCAAGATAAAAGATTTAAAGCATATGAATGAATCTATGCCTCCATGGGCTTAAGCTGAGATCTAATTATGTGAGTGTGAGATCTATTTCTAGAAAATTTTAACCATATGAGCATAAGCAAATAAAAAACAGATAACTAAACTAGTCTCACGATTATGGGGGGTTGGTTGTGCCAATCTCTCACCCAAGGTGTAGACAACAATGAAATTAATGGCCAGAATTGAAAAGCAAAAATTAAAAACCACTCTCAATGGCACAAGATGGAGGCAAGCCTTTATTTTTTGTGCCAAGGGGGTTGGAAGCAAAAAAAATGACTTTAAAATGCTAGAAAGAGGTAGGGAAAGGGTGATTTTCGTTACCCAATCAAAAGATATGCCTTTGAAGTGTCGTGTGATCGATAGTGGGCAGCATAACCCCTAAACCTGGTAACAACCTGCAAAAACCAACAAGCTATTGCTTGTTGGAAATGCTGCACAACACAAAACAAATCAAGAAAAATTTATGTTTTATGCAGAAATTTTTCACATACAAGCATCCAAATAAAAGTTGATTTAAAGTGATCTATCTATTATTGTTAGCAACTGAAATATGGAATGAAATAGAAGAAAGATCAGATCTGAAAAAACAATGGAGTTTAGGTTGGCTTTGAGGGTAGACTCTTCCTTGAGGCTATCCCAACAAAACCCTAGAGATAAACCTGCAAATCTTGTGAGAAAAGCTAAAAAAATAGATAGAATGTGAGTAGATTTAGATGGTAAAACAAAATACTTTGCAATACCCAAAAAAACACTTCACTAGATCTATGATAATACTACCACAAATCTATCCAAGCAAAATACTTTGTTTGGAGTTTCTACTCTAGATCTATAAACTTAAAGCATGCACAAGAGAAAAAACTAGAACAAAATCACCTCAATAGATGCAAGGAGTAACAAGAATACTCTTTGTTTCTTCAAATCATCCAAAGCCTTTCTATTACTCAAGAGGAGAGTCTTGCAACAACATGTTGCTCCAACACTCTCAAGAGCAAAATGGAGTGAGAACAGGATGGACAAATGAGAGAGAGAGATAGGGCAAGAATTGGGTAGCATAACAATAGCTCAAGAGGTGGTCAAAAATGAGTGAGGGAGGGGTTCTATTTATACTTGGGAAGGCAAAGCTACCCCTCTTGGATGAGTTACAAGTGTCACACATCAAAGAAAAGTCACTTTTACGGTTTTGGTAAGTTAGGGTTTTGGCATGGAAGAATGAAGTGAAAATGAGTTGGAGTGAGTTGACAAGGCTTTGACAAGTCAAATAATGAGTTGTAGGGTCTAGGGAGGCACACCAAGGGATAGAATAAGTCTCCCATTAATTTTTTTTATTTTTTTTTTACTTTTTCGAGACTTTCTAGAAGGGGGGCACACCTCTCTAGGGAAAATGAAGTTTTTGCTTAATGTCTAGGTGAGGGGGTGATGTGAGGGTTGGAAAATGTTAGGAAAGGTTAGGAAAAATCTTTCTCATCATTTTCCACCTTTACTTTCATCCATTTTCTCAAAAATTACAAAAATGACATTTTTCCTATGTCATGATGTAACAATTAAAATTGTTGTTTTGACTAACTGAGACTCCTAGTGGACAAACACCTAGCAAAAGTTGTCCGACTGAGCTGAAACTTGGTCCAAAGGTGTCGGGTGTCTCATTCTATTTCTTTTGAGCACAAATACCCCTATCAAAATCCCAAGGACCTAGTTTTTACAATATTTTCTAAAAAATAATTAAAATTAATTAATTAAACTACCCAACTTTAGACAATTTTAATTAATTAAAAAAACCTATCTAGACTCGACAAAATTCCACGAAACTTTTTGAGATGTCATACATGGTCATTTACATCATTCTTAAACACTAGCTACCAGAGGATAACTCCATTAGAACGCCCTTCACCACTTTGGAGGAATTATTGTATGGTGGGAGGGAAAAACTCAAGGGAAATTAATAAGGCTGAAAACCCAATTAATAACCTGAGGATAAAAAACCCTCAGTGAAAGGAACTCTCCTAATGAAAAAATCCAAAGGTAACTAACCTAACTATGATCCATGCAGATCTATTACATTATCAACCCACGTAGGGGTGCGGAAATTCCAATTACAAAAATATGTGTTGGAGGCATAAATTGCCCAGTAGAACCAAATAATCTTCGACATATTAGCATTTAATGATGCATCTCTTCATGGCACATGGATTTGACCCCCTATTTGAATAGGTGGTCAACATCTGGCTCCACATGGGGACGTGTGTTCGATCTTCTCACATGTGACGGAGAGCATACGAGAATCCAACATCTACAAAAAATGTGTTCATCAATATCCAACATAAGCATACATATATATATAATGAAATAAATAAATGTTATAAACAACATCTACATAAAGAAATAACCATTGTACAACATCATCTAACTACACAATGAAATTATGATACAAAAATACATCTAAGTACATGATAACATAATGAATGAAATAATACAAAACCTGAATAAAAAAGAAGGGTTAGAGATACGTTACAACCATCCATGCAATGGATGGAATGATGCCACATGTGTCTGAAACATCCTTGTCCAGGATGACTCACAAAAGACCCCTTCCCAAGTTTTATCAATTTGGATTTTTTTGTGAGGAAGAACAAGCCAAGAATCATGCTCCTTCCTCTATTCAACCAAACGTGGGAGTTCAACACACTGTGTAAAATTTTAATACTTTGTTGCATATGACTGTCAAGGTGGAAGGCCAACCAGTACTCATAATGATATGAAACTGATAAGCTGAAATTGCATTCCATTTCCTCATAATTCTGCATTAATCCATCTCTTGGTTGAGCGGTTGAAAAAGAACATACCACAAGAACCATCATATTGTTTTCCTCAAGGTTTTCAAAGTTATCCTTCAAAAAGATTGGTTCCTCGGGAGGAGGGTGGGGACTTGAATTATCTAGATATTCAACACTTTCAAATTCAAATTCCTTTACCTCCTCAAAATAAATGACTTACTCATCCATGGATTCATCCGAAATTTCCCTATGAACTTCCTCATCTTTTCCATTGTCAAGCTCAAGTTCAAGGGTGTCTGGATATTCAATATAAGTCTTTGTAAAGTCAACTTCCATGATTTCCAATTGATCTTCCATGGTCATAAACTGTTCACTCATGGCTTCACATTGTTCTTCGTGGGAAAACTGCATGTTCAAAATGACTTCTTTAAGTTCCTGAATGGGATCTGGTGGAGCATCTATCTTTATATCTGAACTAGTTGTTTCAATAGCTAGAAGATTTTTCCTCTTCCATGTTTCCATAAAATCGTCAACCAATTCATTGTAAATTTCATCCCGAACATCCCCAAATCTGTCTAAAAAAGCAAACAGCAAGTCTCACATGGTCTTGAACTCCTTATCATCCAAATCATGAAACCAATCATAAGCCCACTCCTCACAAAGAGTCATGATAAACAATTGCATTAGAACATCCTCATAAATAGGTGGATCACACCATTCATCAATACATTGCGTGAAGGCCCTGATGTGAGCACTAGCATCACCATAATTAAGATAGTCAAGAATGTTATCAATAACATTTTCAGATATATCATGAGGGTAACAAACAATTCCTGAAAACTCAAGAGGACTATAAAAACCACCCATTTCTAACTAGATCATCTAAACAAAAGGTCTAAAGAAAAGGACTGGGACCCAAGATTACTAAGGATCTGACAAGAAGGGAAACCAACTAACTTCATCCAAAAACCTTTTCAAGTTCAAGGTTGAAGCAAACAAGCCGTGAGTTCCTTTTTGAAGAACACTTTGTCAAATTATTTTAGAGTGGAGTCGCCAGATGACCAAGTTTATCAAACAAACAAGAGCATCAAACAAAGCAAAAAACAAGAAGGAAAACAAAAGTTAAGTTATTAAGTTGGAACAAGAATTGGATATCAGCAAGTGCTTCTTCTCCAAGACTTTCAAGCAGCCCACAAGGATTGCTCCTTGTAGTATACTTGACAGATTTTTTCAATGGAGTCGCCACTTGGAAAAGAACCACATAAAATCAACCAATGCAAGTTCAAAGAATTTTAGGGCTAAAGTTTTTATTTGTTTAGTTCTTAAAAAAAAAGTTTAGTCGTTTTGACCAAGAATAAATGACTTGTCCCCGACAACGGCGCCAAAGATGTTTTCGTCCTTATACACACTAAGCATTTGGACAAGTCGAATGATGAGTTGTAGGGTCCAGGGAGGCACACCAAGGGATATAATAAGTCTTCCATTAATTTTATTTATTTATTTTTTACTTTTTTGAGACTTTTTTCTTAATGGCTTGGTGAGGGGTTGATGTGAGGGTTGGAAAAGGTTAGGAAAAATCTTTCTCATCATTTTCCACCTTTACTTTCATCCATTTGCTCAAAAATTACAAAAATGACATTTTTCCTATGTCATGACTTAGCAATTAAAATCGTTGTTTTGGTTGACTGAGACTCCTTGTGGACAAACACCTAGCAAAAGTTGTTCGTCTGAGCTGAAACTTGGTCCAAGGGTGTAGGGGTTCTCATTCTATTTCTTTTGAGCACAAATACCCCTATCAAAATCTCAAGGACCTAGTTTTTACAATATTTTCTCAAAATTAATTAATTAAATTACCCAACCTTAGGCAACTTTAATTAATTAAAAAAAACTTATCTAGACTCGACGAAATTCCACAAAACTTTCTGAGATGTCATACATGGTCATTTACATCATTCCTAAACACTAGCTACCAGAGGATAACTCCATTAGAACGCCCTTCACCACTTTGGAGGAATTATTGCATGGTGGGAGGGAAAAACTCAAGGGAAATTAATAAGGCTAAAAATCCGAATTAATAACTTGAGGATATAAAACCGTCAGTGAAAGGAACTCTCCTAATGAAAAAATCCAAAGGTCACTGACCTAATTATGATCCATGCAGAGCTATTACATTATTAACCCACGTAGGGGTGCGGAAATTCCAATTACAAAAGTCTGTGTTGGAGGCATAAATTGCCCAGTAGAACCAAATAATCTTCGACATATTAGCATCTGATGATGCATCTCTTCATGGCACATGGATTTGACCCCCTAGTTGAATAAGCGGTCAACAAGGGGCATATTCAAAGGCTACACCACCAACACAAAAACAAAGTTTTTCTTTGGATTCCAAAGGATCATCTCAGCCATCTGAGAAACTATAATCACTTGCAGTTCCTATGGGTCAACCCTAGCCCCATGGAAATGTTCACTCTACAACCCTCAAACCCAAAGTGCCAGACCTATGACAAAGGTGTCTATATATTTCAAAAAGAATTTAGTTTGTTTGGATCATGTATGTGTACATTTCACATCTTTTTCTTCAATTTGTTTCCCAATTTTAACCTCAATGCAAGGTATGGTATTCACTTCCCAATGCAACTTTCTATGAGTTTGCTTATTATAAAATTTATTGTTTTTACGCTTGATATGTTTCAGCATTCATTTTTTCCTAATTCAAAGTCTAAAAAAGTTTCTAGGGATGAAAAGAAGCTTGGAAAAGGGTTGCCTAAGAATTTCTAGAAGCTTTGTCAAATATCAGAGAGTGAGAAGTCAAATCTCAAAAGGTATCTTCCAATGGCACTGTTGGGAATCGTAGCAAAGTACCCCTAAGTGAACAGGTAGATAAGGTGTCTCATGCCAAGCCACATGCTCGAATAGTTGCTAGGAGGTATGCACAAATCACCACTCCCAACAAGAATGCAGGTTCTCGTCAAGGTTCTACAAAGCTAAGCTCTCTCATAACTATGTATGGAATTAAGAGAATACCAACATATATGGAAGTTGAATATGAAAAAGGCAGATTAAATAGTCATTCTTACAAAAGACCTGTCATATGTTGTTTGGTTAGCAGTCCTTGTGTTGGGGACTGGACTTTGAGGAATGAATATCAAGGCATAATAGGACTCTGTTGTCATCCTTATACACACTTGCAAACGTGAGCTAAGTCATGCTCACTTAGTGTGTCCTTGAAGGCACAAATGCCTAGGTTCAAAGCCCATGTTGTCACTTTGACCTGAACCTCTTTCGTCTAGGCAATGCAAAGTGCAATGATTCAATTATGAAAAGCAATACCTTTTCCTAGGACAACTAAGACTAGTGCCTAGGATTGGGCAATGGGGTCAAGTAAAGTTTGAGGGGTTTAGATTACACAAGATTTACAAAGAATACAATGATTACAATTACTGCACAACAATGTTAGATACGATTGCACAATTAGATACAAGATGAATAGATGATACAATAGCTACAACAATGAATATTCTAAAACTACCACAATATTATACCCAACAATAGATACAAATAATACAAAGAGATTAATTAACCATGTGCTTGTATGTGCATGAATTAAGGAGAATTAAAACATGAAGACCATCAACACATCAAGCTAAGCATGCTCACAATAGCACTTACTCTATTGGACTGCTTATCAATGGCAACAAAATCACTCAAGACCCAACAAGATAGTGCCTCCAAAGGAGATGCGCAACTTCTTGAGGGATCACACCACAAGATGAACATTAATTAAATAAGAAATGTTTGAAAGAGAAAGTGCTCCAAAACACAAGTATGACCACTTAGATGATTAATCCACAAAGCATAAGTTAAACTTGCATGTAAAAGTAAATGTGAAGGAGTGCTTGCAAGTGTTAATTAAATGCCAACCAACAAAGATATACCAACAATGATGCCCAAAGTTGTAGTTGATTAAAGAGTTGTTTAAAGATTATTAAGTGTTTGAGTGACTCCTAGCTAAGTGTCAACCCAAAACTCTCCTCCCCCAATTACCAAGTGTTTGTTGGATGCTCAAGAAGTGAGGCAACGAGGCCTACCTTAGCTTCACAGGTCAACCCTAAGATCCGAGTACTCCCGGAAGGGACGCCACGTGCTGTGAGACCGTCCTCGGCCTAGCACCTTTCGTTGTCTTTCTCAAACCCCATTTTAAATGGCGAAGATGGTGAGTTAAGGTGTCCTATTAAGTCTAGTAACTTATTAGTCCTATGGACTAAGTATTTTGAGGTGTTTGGGTGTGTTTAGGTGACTTTTACTTGCCCCAAAAGTGCCAAAAAGGGGCAAAACCGAAACTTTTAACCAGCATAAAAAGTGTTCTAAATCACTAGATCATTGCATGTAAATCATATATAGAACCTGAAGGAAATGCTGAAAATGAAGATTGTTTTTACACCATTAACATGCCCATGTGTGTTTGCAAATTAAGAGATAAATGCTTAAAAGACAAGAGCTTGCAAGTAACGAAATATTGAAGCACAAGATTTAATCCTATGCCATGGGTTTAAACTAGCATATGTTGTGTGAGATCTATTCTAAATAATTTTAACCATAAGCATATTAGACATCCACAACTAAGTTAGCCATACTATATGGGGGTTGGCTAGGCCAACTTCACATCCACGGTGTAGGCAATACAAAAAAAACAAAAAGACTTGAAATAAAATACAAGAGCTACAAACCACTCACAATGGCACAAGGTGGAGGCAAGCCTTCCTATTTTGTGCAAAGGGGGTTGGAAATGAAATAGCTAAATTAATACTAAAGCAATCCTAGCCACACGACTTTGCCCTAATGACAAGTGGGGCAAAAGAATGAGAAAATAAATGCAGAAAATTAAAACTACACCCTAGCCTTACGATTTTGGGCGTGGCTTTGCCAATCTATCACCCAAGGAGTAGGCACTAACACACTCAACAATAACAAAAAACTTATTACAAGAATACAAGCCTCAAGGGACTCCCGAGGGCTTGCTACAATGCTAGAATGAAAGAGGAAAGGTTAGGTGTTGTTACCCAATCAAAGGAGGAGCCTTTGGTGTGTTTTGTGACAAAAAATGGGCAGCATAACCCCTTGACCTGGTAAGAACCTGCAAAAACCAGCAAGCTATTGCTTGCTGGAAATGCTGCAAAACACACAAGCAAGTTAAGAAAACTCTCGTTTTTCAATGGAAATTTCCTACATACAAATTTTAGAAAAAAAGTATTTAATTTATGTGACCTATCTAAGATTGTTAGCAAACCGAATCTGATATGAAATGAACAGAAAATAAGATAGGAAAAACGATGGAGTTTAGTTGAGCTATGAGGGTAACTTCATGCTTGAAGCTATCCCAACAAAACCCTTGAAGTAAACCTGCAACTTGTAAACCAATGTGAGATGAGAGCAAATAGAAAGCAAGATAAACAAGTAATACAAACTAATTTGCACTACTTACTATCCTACTCAAGTAGATCTACAACTACCTTATTGCATGATCTATCCAAACAAATTAATTTGTTTTAGATATTAACTCTATATCTCAACAAAAACAAACATGGAACAAGATCGCCTCATGTGCATGGAAGTACCAAGACAAATCTTTGTTACTTCAAAATCCTCCAAAGCCTTTCTATTAATCAGAGGGAGAGATTTGCAGCAACTAATTGCTCCAAACCTCTCAAGAGCAAAGTGGAGTGAGAGCAAGATGGACAAAAGAGAAAGAGAGACGGGGCAAGAATCTGGTAGCATAACAATAGCTCAAGAGATGGTGAAGAAAAGAGTGAGGGAGGGGTTCTATTTATACATCTAGAGGCAAAACGACCCCTCTTGGATCAACGCCAAGTGTTGCAACACAAGGCAAGGTGGGGATCTCAAGGAGGAAGGGAGGGCGTAATTTTTAGGGTTTTCGCTTGGATAGATGAGTTGGATGTGAGGTGGAGGAGGTGGGACACACTTAGGAGGTGACGTGGGAGGCTAGGAAGGGCACACATCATGAGGGAGGGTCCCACAACTTGATTTAATTCAAGTTACAACGCTTTTGCATGGTGAGGGGGTGCAAATTCCCCTAGGGGCGTGAGGGTTTGAGTGGATGAGTGGGTAAGGGGGTGTAAAAAGGTTGGGTAAGGTTGGTTTAGATTAGGAAACACCTTTCTCACCATTTTCCATCATTACTTTACCCCATTTGCTCATAAATTACAAAAATGACATTTTTCCTATGTCATGACTTAGCAATTAAAATTATTGTTTTGACTGACTGAGACTCTTGGTGGACAAACACCTAGAAAAAGTTGCTCGACTGAGATGAAACTTGGTCCAAGGGTGTAGGGGGTCTCATTCCATTTCTTTTGAGCACAAATACCCTTAGCAAAAGCCCAAGGACCTAGTTTTTACAATATTTGTTCAAAAATAATTAAAAATAATTATTTAAATTACCAAACCTTAGGCAATTTTAATTAATTAAAAAAAACCTATCTAGACTCGACGGAATTCCGCGAAACTTTCTGAGATGTCATACATTGTTATTTACATCATTCTTAAACACTAGCTACCAGAGGATAACTCCATTAGAACGCCTTTCACCACTTTGGAGGAATTATTGCTAGTGGGAGTGAAAAAATCAAGGGAAATTAATAAGGTTGAAAAGCCAAATTAAAAACCCGAGGATAAAAAACACTCAGTGAAAGGAACTCTCCTAATGAAGAAATATGAAGGTAACTGACCTAACTATGATCCATGCAGACCTATTAGATTATTAATCCATGCAGGGGTTTGAAAATTTCGATTACAAAAATATGTGCTGGAGGCAAAAAATGCCCAGTAGAACCAAATAATCTTCGACATGTTTGCATCTGTTGATGCATATCTTCATGGTACATGGAGTTGACCCCCTAGTTGAATAGGCGGTCAACATCTGGCTCCACATGGGGATGTGTGTTCGATCTTCTCACATGGGATGAAGAGCATACGAGAATCCAACATCTACAAAAAGGTGCTCACCAATATCCAACATAAGCATACATATATATCAAATGAATAAATAAAATGCTATAAATAACATTTACATAATGAAATAACTAAAGTACAACATCATAACTACAGAATGAATCTATGATACAAAAATAATTCTAAGTACATATCAACATAATGAAATGAAATAATACAAAACTGAAATACAAGGAGAAGGGTTAGAAATACGTTACAAAGGGTGCCCCTTTGGACACCAAGTTGCCCATCATCTGAAGAAAAGTTTGAGTTGTTGCCCATTCCTCGGAATGTTGATGTGCTCACCATCCAGACAGCTGAGATGAAAAGAATTAGGCCATGCTATTTCTCGGATCATGTATGGACCCAACCACAAGTTGTCAAACTTGCCATGATTTCATGGCTTCTCTCTGCCTTTATCCCATAATAAAACTGTATATCCCCAATCATGAAGTCCCTCGGCCTAGCGGACTTGTCGAAAGCCTTCTTTACCTTACTTTAATTTCTGCAATTCTGATCATAAGCCTTTCGTCTAATTTCATCTAACTCAATGACCCGATTGACCCTGTTCTGAACCACATCCTGCTCTGTGGAAAGATCTTCAACTGACCCATAAATTGGAAGTCTAAGGTGCACTGGCAATCTAGCTTCCAATCCATATACTAACTCAAAAGGACTCTTTCCAGTTGCTACTTTCTTTGTTATCCTGTCAGCCCAGATTGCATGTTTAATTTTACTATCCCAAGATCTCTTGTTTTCACCGACTATCTTCTTAACTATGATCATTAAGTTTTTGTTACTTGACTCTGCTTGACCATTCCCTTGGGGATAGTAATATGATGCATGCGATAAGATAATACCATACTTGAAACAAAAAGAGGACATCTCAACTGAACAAAAGGCCTTGGCATTATCTGTCACTATTTTTTATGGGACTCCAAATCTAGTTATAATTTTGTATTCTAGGAAATCCATCACAACCTTCTCAGTTGTTGACTTGGTAGGAATGGCTTCAACCCACTTGGTAAAGTAACATGTTGTTGTGATAACCCATGAATACCCATTACTAGAATTATCATTAAACTTCCCGATGAAGTCCAAACCCCACTACTGAAAAGGTGCTTCAACCACAACTGGTTGCAAAGGGAGAGCTGTTAACTTCTATTTTTCTGTGAAAAGATGACATGGCTCACATTTTCGAACACATTGATGTACATCTGAAAATATTGTGGGCTAGTAACATCCTACTCTAAGGATTTTGTGGGTAGTAGTTTTAGTAGCAAAATGTCCACCACAAAACCCTCCATGGAATTCATCCATTAGTTTCTTTGACTCAACGTCATCCACACATCTAAGGATAACCCCATCGGGATTCTTCCATCATAATCCATCTCTAGTAAGGACATACTTAGAAGATTTTAACCTTAAAGCCCTTTTCTTGTGTCCTACTAGATGGCTTGGACAAGTCGGATTCTTCAGAAAAAAGATGATGTCTGTATACCATTCTACTTGTTCAAGCTTTAGTAAGTTAGGAGGAAATTCTTCATCATTAATTTGACAAACCATACCTAAAGCCTTCTCATTACCTTCTGTCAACATTTTTGCTAAACCTTAACCCTTAATCAATTTTGTAGGTTTGATTTCCAAATCATATTCTTGGATCTTAGCAATCCATCTACCCCTTGAGCCCAATCCTTCCACTTGAGATAGAACATCTTTAACCGCAAAATTAGGAACATAACCAATCACCTTGGAATATTCGATGAAGACTCTGAAATGTTTGAGTGATTTCACTGAGGCATAAGCTTGTTTCTCAAACACGGGATACTTAAGCTCTGAATTTTGCAAGGCCCTACTCATATATGCAATGGGTTGATCATGGCCTTGATCATTTTTCTGAAGCAACACACCAGCAATAGTGTCTTCATAAGCAAAAGAGAAAATCTGAAAGTCCTTGTTATAGTTTGGGCTAATAAGAACATGAGCTTCACATATGGCAGCCTTAATATGTTCAAAAGCTCGCTTACTTTCTTCATTCCATTAAAATTTAACATCCTTCTTAAGCAACTTATATATAGGTTTCATGATCTCAGCATAGTTAGGAATGAACCTATGGACAAAATTGGTTTGTCCTATAAGAAGGATTGGAGAGATTTCTTTGACATAGGCAAAGACACCTTTCCATTGGCTTCAACTCTCTCTAGGTCTAACTTGACTCCATCTTTCGAAATTATGTGGCCCAATAACTTACCTTCAGTCACCCCAAAGATTGACTTAGCAGGATTTAGAGAAATCCCAAACTCTCTACATCTGTCCAAAACTTGTCTAAGGTGGTCAATGTGAGTTTTCTCATCCTTAGAAAATACTGTTAAATCATCATGATATATCTCAATCAACTTCTCAATCGACCCCCTAAAGGCATAATCCATAGCTCTTTGAAAAGTAGCTCCAACATTTGATAAACCAAATGGCATTCTAAGATATTCAAAGGTTCCCCATGGAGTAGTAAAAGTTGTCTTATGCCTATCTTCTACTTTAAGTCTTATTTGATTGTAACTGGAAAATCCATCAAGCATGGAAATCATCCCTGATCATGTTACTCTTTGAAGTAAATTTTCCATCTTGGGGAGGGGGTAGTGGTCTTTTGTGCAAGCAATGTTCAAATTCCTGAAGTCAATGCATATCCGAATCTTTCCATTCTTCTTCCTAGCAACAACCAAATTTGAGCACCATGAAGAATGTCTAGTTTGGGCAATGATGCATGACTCTAACATTTTTTGTAGCTCCTGTTGGACCAAAGGAGCTAACTTGGGGTTCATTTGCCTAAGTTTTTGTCTAAAGGGCTTGGTTTCTTCCTTTAGAGGAATCACATGTTGAATTACATCTTCCCTATAGACTCTGAGCTCATCATAACTGAAGGCCAAAACATCCCTATATTCTTTTAGTAACTTAACAATTTTGTTCCTTTCCTCTATAGGTGTAGTCTTGCCTATTTTTATCATCCTAGGCTCTTCATTAGTTCCAATGTTGATTTCTAGGTGATCACATAAATTTTTCTTTGACTCTTCTGTTTGCTTGTGACCATCTTGTCTATCAAAGTCATTTTCTAAGGACACAACTCGCCTAGGGATTGTTTTTGACTTATCATCATTTCCAGTATAATTACAACCCTCCTCTCTTACACTGATGCCCAAATAAGAAAACTCATGCATATGAGTCAAGAACTTAACAACTTGTTTGTCATCATCAAAAACCTGCCAATGATTCATGTTATCGGGAACTGAGGGTCTAAAAATCACTTCCACTGAAATATTTTCATGAATCAAACTATCTGGAAGCTAAAGTGTGGAAGCGGCTACTACAAGTTCATCAGCCTTTGAATTATGTTCTCTAGGAATAGCAATCAGGTTTAAAGCATCTAGATCATCAATAAAGTCCCAAATTGCATTCCTATACCTTTTCAATCTCTCAGATTTGCAAGTAAATTTGTTCTTTAGTTGTTGTATGACCAAGTCTAAATCCCCCTTGATATTTAAACATTTCACACCCATATCCTTGCAAATTCTTAAACCAAGGAGCAAAGCTTCATACTCAGCCACATTATTGGTTGCATCAAACTCCAATCTATAAGCAAATTTAAACACTTTACCATTTGGAGCTTGTAGCACAATCCCGACACCCCTTCCTGACCTAGAGAAAGCACCATCAAAATTCATGTACCATACTTGTTCTACTTTATTATCTCAAACTTTCTCTTCTAGGGACACAGTAGAGTTAGACAAGATGGCATAGTTGCCAAGACCTTCGTCATCATACTTTAACTCATTTTTGGGGTTCTTTGGGTCTTCAACATGATACCTTCTATACACTTCCCTATTCAACTTGAAAGTATTTCCATCTAGGGTAGGGATGGTAGCCTAGGATAAATCCATTTGTAGATTACCACCCAAATCTGCAGCTACCTTTCTATTAAGTAACATTCCCCAAGCATCAGGAACATCAATCACAACAATATCCATTTCAGACATGATGTCAAAAAAAGTTGCCAAGTGTACTTGCAAACCTTTAATCAATCCATGCACTTCAATCGTTTTACTATCCATGGCACAAATGTTATGGTAAGGTCTAGATATTCTCAAGTTTAATTGCTCCATTACCTTCTTGGTTATAACATTTGAACTTGCCCCTGAATCTAGCATGCAATTGTGTAATACTTTGTCATTCACAAGCAAAGAAAGGTAGAAAGGTAAATTCTTCTCATTTCCCCTATCCCAATTATGTAAAATCATTGGTGCATCTTGGTAAGCCACTGTTGGTTGCTTATCAACAAAACTCTTAGGAGGATCTTCTATGGCTTTAAGTAGCCTCTTCCTTTGAGAAGGGATCTTCATAAATTCTGACACTGGAACTAACATCTTTGCATTACTCAAACAACCACCTAAGTCAATATTCAAATATGAGTTAATAGGCACATTCGACTTAGAAGGAATTGGAGATGTCTTGGGAACACTAGTTTGACCTTTATCTTGACCTTTATTTCCATTCCTCTGGTATGTAATGCATCTATACTTAGCCATTTCTGAAATCTATTGGGGTGTGGGCTTGAGCCCAAATTTTTCTGTTGCCTTATCAACAACATTATTCATGTAGCTTGCACTACTCCCTTGTTCAGAAAAATCCATCCAATCATACATGCCCACATTGTATTTCCTACCACACATATTTATTTGTTCATTTCCTTGATTTCCATAATCATCATAACACCCCTCAAGGAAAACTGGACAAGTCACTTTCTCATGAAATTCACCACAAGGCCGACAATAAGGTATGGAGTGATGATCTACCAAGTTGGTGGATTCAAAAGGATTAGGTGGCCTTTGATCATTTTGGGGAGGTCTCTTTGGCCACTTATCATTTGGCTTATGTTGCTCTCTATTATTTTGGGACCTCTCCATAGTGATCAACCTATTTTTCAAGGCATTGATCTGATTGGCATGGTTTATCTCCATTTGCTTAATTAATTGGGTCAATTCTTTAATCCCATCACTCGATGACTCTTCACCCTCAACCTGCTTCTTCTTTTCCTCACCTACCTTTGAGGAAGAACCTCTTTTGAAACCAGGAATGTTGGATTTCATGGCCTCTTGCATATTCTATTCAATTCTTATAGTTGTAGTATGTGCCGCTTTTAAGGTTTGAGGATCCTTATCCCTTAAGGCATACCTCATTTCACCCTCAAATGCCTCCATATAATAAATCAAAATTGCAGTATCTAAAGGCAAAATATCTACGTGAAGGCTCTTCACCAAGCTATTAAACTTAGTATTAAATTCTTCTAGAGTTTCATTTTCTTTTTTATGACTAGTGATAAGAGCAGCAAGCTGGAATCTATGTTCTTTTTTATCACCCCGTCTCTTCCTAAATTCGTCCAATATTGAGCCAAGGGTGCTAAACTTGGCCGGATCAAAATATGTAAACCATTATGCAGCATCTCCCTCTAGTGAATACACAAATAAGGTCATCTTCACATCTTCTTCATCATGACCCCGACAATATCTCTCAACACACATCTGAAAATTCAGGATATGGGATTTGGCACTAATAGCATTGTTTCCCTGAAAGGTAGGTAACTTGTCAATAGCCTTTTCAGGAACTGTGTGAGGAGCACCTTGGATTGCTGCAAAATTCAAAGGCCTCAAAAAGATGCTCATGGTTGTGTTAGGAGTATTAGTGGGATTATTAACAGTTTGTTGATTATTAGTTTGGAACAAGTATTAGATATCAGTGAGTGCTTCTTCTCCAAGACTTTCAAGTAGCCTCCTAGGAACAAGGTGATTTAGCCTCCTCCTATAAACCTTTTCAGGTTCAGGAAAAGAATAAATCACTCGTGAAGTGCTCCTAGTAGTAGTATACCTGACAGATTTGTTCAATGGATTCGCCACTTGGAAAGGAACCACACAAAATCAGTGAATGCAAGTTCAAAGAATTTTAGGGACTAAAGTTTTTTATTGTTTAGTTCTTAAAAAATAAAGTTAAGTCGTTTAAACCAAGGATAAAATATTTATCCCGTCAACGACGCCAAAGAAGTTGTCATCCTTATACACACTTGCAAATGTGAGCTAAGTTTTGCTCACTTAGTGTATCATTTGAGGCACAATGCCTAGGTTCAAAGCCCACGCTGTCACTTTGACCTGAACCTCTTCCGTATAGGCTTACTCCTAGGGAAACCAAGGGGGCTAGACCCTAGTTACTAGATGAGATTAACGTTATGTTCTAGGAGTTGGTTTTAGTTAGTTACAAGGTAGGGGTGCGAAATCTAGCCTATGATGCAAAGTGTAATGATTCAATTATGACAAACAATACATTTTCCTAGGACAACTAACACTAGTGCCTAGGATTAGGCAATGGGGTCAACTAAAGTTTGAGGGGTTTAGATTACACAAGATTTACAATGAATACAATTACTGCACAACAATGTTAGATACGATTCCACAATTAGATACAAGATGAATAAATGATACAATAGCTACAACAATGAATATTCTAAAACTACCGCAATATTATATCCAACAATAGATACAAATAATACAAAGAGATTAATTAACCATGTGCTTGTATGTGCAGGAATTAAGGAGAATCAAAACATGAAGACCATCAACACATCAAGCCAAGCATGCTCATAATAGCACTTACTCTATTGGATTGCTTATCAATGGCAACAAAATCACTCAAGACCCAACAAGATAGTGCCTCCAAAGGGGATGTGCAGCTTCTTGAGGGATCACACCACAAGATGAACACTAATTAAATAAGAAATGTTTGAAAGAGAAAGTGCTCCAAAACACAAGTATGACCACTTAGATGATTAATCCACAAAGCATAAGTTAAACTTGCATGTAAAAGTAAATGTGAAGGAGTGCTTGCAAGTGTTAATTAAATGCCAACCATCAAAGATATACCAACAGTGATGCCCAAAGTTGTAGTGGATTAAAGAGTTGTTTAAAGATTATTAAGTGTTTGAGTGACTCCTAGCTAAGTGTCAACCCCAAACTCTCCTCCCCCAATTACCAAGTGGTTGTTGGATTCTCAAGAAGTGAGGCAACAAGGCCTACCCTAGCTTCACATGTCAACCCTAAGATTCGAGTACTCTCGGAAGGGACGCTGCGTGTCGTGAGACCGTCCCCGGCCTAGCACCTTTCGTTGTCTTCCTCAAACCCCGTTTTAAATGGCGAAGATGGTGAGTTAAGGTGTCCTATTAAGTCTAGTAAGTTATTAGGCCTATGGAATAAGTGTTTTCAGGTGTTTGGGTGTGTTTAGGTGACTTTTACTTGCCCAAAAAGTGTCAAAAAGGGGCAAAACCGAAACTTTTAACCAGCATAAAAAGTGTTCTAAATCACTAGATCATTGCATGTAAATCATATATAGAACTTGAAGGAAATGCTAGAAATGAAGATTGTTTTTACACCATTAACATGCCCATGTATGTTTGCAAATTAAGAGATAAATGCGTAAAAAACAAGAGCTTGCAAGTAACGAAATATTGAAACATAAGATTTACTCCTATGCCTCCATGGGCTTAAACTAGCATATGTTGTGTGAGATCTATTCTAGATAATTTTAACCATGAGCATATTAGACATCCACAACTAAGCTAGCCATACTATATGGGGGTTGGCTAGGCCAACTTCACATCCATGGTGTAGGCAATACAAAAAAAACAAAAAGACTTGAAATAAAATGCAAGAGCTACAAACCACTCACAATGGCACAAAGTGGAGGCAAGCCTTCTTATTTTGTGCCAAAGGGGGTTGGAAATGAAATAGCTAAATTAATACTAAAGCAATCCTAGCCACATGACCTTGTCCTAATGACAAGTGGGGCAAAAGAATGAAAAAATAAATGCAGAAAATTAAAACTATACCCTAGCCTTACGATTTTGGGGGTGGTTTTGCCAATCTATCATCCAAGGATTAGGCACTAACACACTTTACAATAACAGAAAACTTATTACAAGAATACAAGCCTCAAGGGACTCCTGGGGGCTTGCTACAATGCTAGAATGAAAGAGGAAAGGTTAGGTGTTGTCACCCAATCAAAGGAGGAGCCTTTGGTGTGTTTTGTGACCGAAAATGGGCAGCATAACCCCTTGACCTGGTAAGAATCTGCAAAAACCAACAAGCTATTGCTTGCTGGAAATGCTGCAAAACACACAAGCAAGTTAAGAAAACTCTCGTTTTTCAACGGAAATTTCCTACATACAAATTTTAGAAAAAAGTATTTAATTTATGTGACATGTCTAAGATTGTTAACAAACCGAATCTAATATGAAATGAACAGAAAATAAGATAAGAAAAAGGATGGAGTTTAGGTGAGCTATGAGGGTAACTTCGTGTTTGAAGCTATCCCAACAAAACCCTTGAAGTAAACCTGCAACTTGTAAACAAATGTGAGATGAGAGCAAATAGAAAGCAAGATAAACAAGTAATACAAACTAATTTACACTACTTACTATCCTACTCAAGTAGATCTACAACTACCCTATTGCATGATCTATCAAAACAAACTAATTTGCTTTAGATATTAACTCTAGATCTCACAAAAACAAACAAGGAACAAGATCGCCTCATGTGCATGGAAGTACCAAGACAAATCTTTGTTACTCAAAATCCTCCAAAGCCTTTCTATTAATCAAAGGGAGAGATTTGCAGCAACTAATTGCTCCAAACCTCTCAAGAGCAAAGTGGAGTGAGAGCAAGATGGACAAAAGAGAGAGAGATGGGGCAAGAATCTGGTAGCATAACAATAGCTCAAGAGATGGTGAAGAAAAGAGTGAGGGAGGGGTTCTATTTATACCTCTAGAGGCAAAATGACCCCTCTTGGATCAATGCCAAGTGTTGCAACACAAGGCAAGTTTGGGATCTCAAGGAGGGAGGGCACAACTTTTAGGGTTTTGGCTTGGATAGATGAGTTGGATGTGAGGTGGAGGGGGTGGGACACACCTAGGAGGTGACGTGGGAGGCTAGGAAGGGCGCACCTCATGAGGGAGGGGCCCACAACTTGATTTAATTCAAGTTACAACGTTTTTGCATGGTGAGGGGGCACAAATCCCTCTAGGGACGTGAGGGTTTGAGTGGATGACTGGGTAAGGGGGTGTAAAAAGGTTGGGTAAGGGGGTGTAAAAAGGTTGGTTTAGGTTAGGAAACACCTTTCTCACCATTTTCCATCATTACCTTACCCCATTTGCTCATAAATTACAAAAATGACATTTTTCCTATGTCATGACTTAGCAATTAAAATTGTTGTTTTGACTGATTGAGACTCCTGGTGGACAAACACCTAGAAAAAGTTGTTCGACTGAGCTGAAACTTGGTCCAAGGGTGTAGGGGGTCTCATTCCATTTCTTTTGAGCACAAATACCCCTAGCAAAAGCCCAAGGACCTAGTTTTTACAATATTTGCTCAAAAATAATTAAAAATAATTAATTAAATTACCCAACCTTAGGCAATTTTAATTAATTAAAAAAAAACTATCTAGACTCGACGGAATTCTGCGAAACTTTCTTAGATGTCATACATGGTGATTTACATCATTCCTAAACACTAGCTACCAGAGGATAATTCCATTAGAACGCCTTTCGCCACTTTGGATGAATTATTGCTGGTGGAAGTGAAAACCTCAAGGGAAATTAATAAGACTGAAAAGTCAAATTAATAACCTGAGGATAAAAAACACTCAGTGAAAGGAACTCTCCTAATAAAGAAATCTCAAGGTAATTGACCTAACTATGATCCATGCGAATCTATTACATTATTAACCCACGCAGGGGTGCGGAAATTCCGATTACAAAAATATGTGTTGGAGGCAAAAAATGTCCAGTAGAACCAAATAATCTTCGACATGTTTGCATCTGTTGATGCATATCTTCATGGTACATTGAGTTGACCCCCTAGTTGAATAGGCGGTCAATAGACTCCTAACAAAGTCTAGAACTTTTCAAAATTCACCAACACCAAATTTTGTAACTTCTCAAAACTTATTAACACCATATTCAATAACACCTAAAGATGCGGGAATGACCAACGAAACAAAAGTATTGAACCAGAGAAGATGATCCTAGCGTGCTGTTGGTCCACCCATAAAGAGACCCGCTTCCTTCGTGACTGGCTATTGGCCAGTCTCTAAATTGAATCTGACAAAACATCGTTCTTTGTACCAGAGAACTGAGATACATGATACCAGATGCAATGCAGAAAAGAGCGTAACCATGAGCATATCTTCATGGTACATTGAGTTGACCCCCTAGTTGAATAGGCGGTCAATAGACTCCTAACAAAGTCTATAACTTTTCAAAATTCACCAACACCAAATTTTGTAACTTCTCAAAACTTATTAACACCATATTCAATAACACCTAAAGATGCKGGAATGACCAACGAAACAAAAGTATTGAACCAGAGAAGATGATCCTAGCGYGCTGTTGGTCCACCCATAAAGAGACCCGCTTCCTTCGTGACTGGCTATTGGCCAGTCTCTAAATTGAATCTGACAAAACATCGTTCTTTGTACCAGAGAACTGAGATACATGATACCAGATGCAATGCAGAAAAGAGCGTAACCATGAGCTTATAGACCCTCGTATATATGATGGTACAAGGTACCATAGAGACTTTCCTAGACCAGGGTGGAACAGAGTATTGAACCAGAGAAGATGATCCTAGCGCGCTGTTGGGCCACCCACGAAGAGACCCTCTTCCTTCATTTCTCTTTCGGGCTATTGGCAAGGAAGCCAGTCACAGATGTATAAGGTCGGGGCTAAAGGTCTCTAAATTGACTCCGACAAATTGTGATTTAATAGATTAAAACATCATTCTTTGTACCAGATGAACTGAGATACATGCTCATGACAGTAGTGAACACATGAGCACAACCCAACCTGACCGTGGGGGTGGGGTAATACCTTCAACGGAAGCTGTGCAGTAGATGCACCAAAAACAAGCCAGTTTACAAAGGTTGTCCCTTGGGGGCCATATTCAAAGGCTACACCACCATCCCAGAAACAAAATTTTGCTTGGGATTCCAAAGGATCAACTCAGCCATTTAAGAAACTGCAATCACATTCAGTTCCTATAGGTCCACCCAAGCCCCATGGAAATGTTCACTCTACAACCCTCAAACTCAAAATGCGAGGCCTATGACAAAGGTGACTATATAGTCCAAAGATGATATAGTTTGTTTGGATCCTATATGTCTATATTTCACTTCTTTTTCTTGATTTTAACCTCGATGCAAGGTATGATATTCACATTTCACATTTTTTCTTGGTTTTAACTTCAATGCAAGGTATGATATTCACTTCTCAATTCAACATTCTGTGAGTTTGCTTCTTATAAAGTTAATTCTTTCTATGCATGATACGGATAGGTGTTCCCCTTTGCCCACTTCAGGGGTACACTAGCTAGGATTGCTTGCATTGTGCTTTTCTTCCACAACATAATTTGTTACCCTGGTAACATTTTCAGATAATGTTTTTACTATTTAGCAATACTTGCCATGGTCAAAGCTGTCTTGGTGCATTTTAAGGGACATCCTATGATTCAATCTAAAATTACTGGCAATGTGTGGGTTGGGTAGAACATATGGATATAAAATACAAGTGCAAAGGGAGCAACTGAATATACTTCCAATTTCATTTTCTGACATCTAAATGTATGGACTTTTTGACCAGTAGTAGATGTACCAAGTAGATTTGTTTTTATTTGGATAACAAACAATTGTATTTTCCTTGATGTATCACCAAAGCTATCTTCAAACCATTCAAAAAACAGAAAGAAGAGAATGCCAGAAGCATCATTAAGATAGATGCTGTAATTGTCACATGAAGAATATCACCTAACACAGTAATTACTGTATATAATTCTTGTTTTTGAAGTTAATAATTCATTTTAAATTTGTTGGCTTTGGCAAATTTTGATACATTACTCACCTCTCCTCATCCAATAGGAGGAAGATTCCAGAGCATCAGTCAGTCGATGAATTGAGGCCACAAAAGTGTGTTCCCAAGAATTGACAACGAAGCCCGAACAATGGGCAACATGGACTGCTGAAAAGCCCCATCTAGACTGGTGTGCCTTTTATATGGTGTCCTGTTTTGAAAGTAGAGTTAAAACTTCAGGTAACTGGTAATTGTGTTTGATAGCAGTTAGTTTGACCTTGTTACTATCTAGAACATTACAGTTGATTGTCTAGCAAACTTAAAGGATGTTTATTGGTTATATTTAAAAAATCCAAAACATAAAAAGTTTAAACTACGCCAGAAATAATGGTTATTCACCTTCTGTACACCAAGCACAAGCCCCTGCCACCCGTCTTTTGGAATCACACATCCCACACCTCTACAACGTGCATGGTACACGCATCACGAATCCACAGTGGATCCCTGTGGGCACTACACCTCAGATATAAGTACCTCGGAACTCAGATAAACCAGACCGAGAAAGCTCTGCATCTATCTATATTATAAATACTAGTATTACAAAACTCACAATATACAGTATTCGGGACGAACGAATATTTCTTTAATATGGGGTAGTGTTGAAGAGGATGACCATATGTTTGGATGACATATTTTGGAAAGTATCGTGTTCTGGAATGACGTTGCATGATGAAATGGAGCTGCTGAAGTCACCTGTGCAACTACACCCGAAGGTTTTCCTAGGGAAGGACCAATAGGAGAGTCCTATGGACGGTGTATAAATTTCATGCACCAACGTAATGATCTACCTCGTAGAGTTGTTTGCAAATCCACCAACTTATTTTGGTTGTTAATACATAATAGTAGAGAGGGGCAGTTTCATCACATACGGTTTAATGAACGGGGAAGAAATGCACTCGACCTTAAGATTCGGCACGAGCCACCAATTACCGGATGCAATGCAGAAAAGAGCGTAACCATGAGCTATCTTCTAGGCGTTTCACCTCGAAGAGCTATGTATTGGAACAGAGCTTATAGACCCTCGTATATATGATGGTACAAGGTACCATAGAGACTTTCCTAGACCAGGGTGGAACAGAGTATTGAACCAGAGAAGATGATCCTAGCACGCTGTTGGGCCACCCATAAAGAGACCGTCTTCCTTCATTTCTCTTTCGAGCTATTGGCAAGGAAGCTAGTCACGGATGGATAAGGTCGGGGCTAAGGTCTCTAAATTGACTCCGACAAATTGTGATTTAACAGATTAAAACATCGTTCTTTGTACCAGATGAACTGAGATACATGCTCATGACAGTAGTGAACACATGAGCACAACCCAACCTGACCGTGGGGGTGGGGAGGGAAGGGTTCTTCATTGGGAAACCAGTCCATCTGACCATAAAGGTGAATTCGCGGGATTACTATTCAACATCACCATTTGTTGCAGGGGAGACGGAAAATTGCCGCAGAGGAAATTTGTACAGTAGAATACTAATTTATTTTTTATAAGTAATGTAAAATGTGTATCGTAATCTATTCTTTCTGTGATACTTTGAACGCATTACTAATTTAATGGAAGGAAATTGTACCTAATTTCATTCGCACATCTAATTACTAAAAAGAGAATTATTAAGAATTGAATTTAATAAAAGAAAATCCAATGGAATTTCATTTTTTCATGTAAATCCTAAAAAAATATTATTAAAAACTAAATTTAATATAAAAATAAATTGTAATTAATTTTACAAGTATATATATATTTTAAGAGGTCACAAGTTCGTATATATACTTCTGTAGACTTTACCAGTGAAATCGTTGGGCGGAGGGGGGTCCCTTGTCCCACAAACAAGGAGGTTTCATACAATAATTTTGTTAATGTATATATTTGTATGATTATTTTTTAGAATTTATATATTGTTATATATGAATTTCAAAATTTATGTAAGATGATATTATTTTTAAGTGGGATTTAGTCTCCTTATAACTGCACTCTTATGATCAGAGGTTATGACAATTATGATCAAAGGGAATGATGTATTCCATGTGCAAGTGAAGTCAAAATGCAATGCACACACACATATATAAATATACAACATTTTTTTAACCATTCATTTAAATATAATACAATAAATTTTGTGAAAAGAAATCTCTAAATCAGGTTCTTCTTTGAAGAAGATAATCATAATTTGCTTCCTATATGTAAAAGAAACCATGGTTGCATTAAAATTAGTATCATAAAAAACAAATTGATATTTTCTCTTTTCAATTTTAAAAAAATTCTAACCATTCATCTAAATATAATACAATAAATTTTGTGAAAAGAAATCTCAAAATCACTTTCATATATATAAAAAGAAGAAGATAGTCATAATTTGCTTCCTTGAAAAAAAATTCTAACCATTCATCTAAATATGATACAATAAATTTTGTGAAAAAAAATCTTAAAATCACTTTCTCATATATATATATATATATATATTTGAAGAAGATAGTCATAATTTGCTTCCTATAGGTAAAAGAAACCATGGTTGCATGTAAAATTAGTATCATAAATAAACAAATTTGATAGTATGGTACATTGATGTTATAAACATTTTTTTATGTGTTTCATATTGTAATTGAGGATAAATTAACTCAACTACATTAAGATTGTGCATTGTATTTACATATGTTTAGTTTGTTTTGCCAATGTTATGTAGGGTTGATATCAAGGTGTTACATAAATTATAATTATAAGGTTTAATTTTCTTTTTAACTCTATTTCATATAAGTAGTCTATGTATTTACTATTTTCATAAAATAATCATCAAATAATAAAGAAAAATGATAAATGTGAGTGAGCATGTTTTTAAGTTGTGTAGATTCTGTGTGTTACTTATATGAAGTGTTGTATACATAAACAAGGATGCCATTTTTTCATCTCAAGGAGGCTACCATGAGTCATAAGCCATGGCCCATGAGCCAATAATAAGTAAGAAAAATGTAATGGATATTTACTCGATGATGAAATGAGTAATTAGAAGGTTTTATTTTTATTTTGATGCTACTTCATGTCGGTTGTCTACATCTTTAATATTTTTGTAAAATAATCATTAAACAACTAAAAAGAGGATAAATCTAAGTGAGCATGCTTTCGAGTTGTGTAGATTTTATGTGTTTCCTATACGAAGTGTTGCACATATAGACAACAATGTCATTCTTCCATTTCAATGATTTGTAGGTTTGAAACTGCCATGCATCACGAACCATGGTCCATGAGCCAACCAACAGTAAATAAGAGGAATGTAATGGGTACTTACTCAGTGATGAAACGAGTCCTACAATATTTTCCTTGAAAATGTTTTTCAATCATCCTCGGGTATTATGAAGAAAAGGTTTTGAGGATGGTTGGTCATAGCTATAGAAGAAGAAGTATCATCATCATTGGGAAGAAAGTAGAATAGCTTGTCACCATGTGCTCCTTGCACATTGTTGAGACATATATGTGCCAACCACTGTGTATTCACCCCCATTTAAATAAATCAAAAGCAGAAAAAAAATAGAATAGCTTGTCACAATGTGTCGTTTGCAAACCATTGAGACAAAGATGTGCCAGTGATTGTGTATTCACCCCCTATTTCCATTAAAAATAATTTGACCGTTCTCACACCATAAAGCACAAAAATAAAATTCCATAGGGAAAAAAAGGCACAAAGCACTATAAAAGAGAAGATAATTTGGGCAAGCACAAGCAAAGGCAATGAACATTATAAAGAGATTAGATATCTTTTTGGTTTTCTCTTTGTTAAATAACTACAATGGTTAAACAACTACAATGATTAGAAGATTGGATATTTGGCTAACCACTTTTTTTATTGATGTCAAAAACTCTTCTTCCCACTCACCACCTTGACACTTATCAATTGTATGGCATGGCCGTTGAAAATATTCCATTTGATAGTCATATATTCCATCTCATTCTTTTGCCATATGTGTTGGCTTTTTTGTTTTGGTCAGTTATTTTATTTTGAAATTTGGAATAAGTCGATATCATGATGTGGTTGATGAAATTGAAGAGGTTGATTTGACCTTTGAAAAAATGAGCTTTGGTTTCTTTTATTGAAAGATGACCTTTGTACAATGATGAAAATGATTTTGAGTGCAATTTATTTATGTATTTAATTTACATCTTTGCATAATTGGTTCCTCAATGAACACATATGAGAAACTCCTAGACTACATTGAAGACCGGTTGTGTTGATTTTTCAATAAGCTAGTCTTAAGCATGAAGTTCATTCCATTTTTAGCATTTTACGTAAACCATAAACAATTTGTTGTAGCAACCAAGTTCACAAGAAGAAACACCATGCACAAGTACACAAGAAGTATCCTGGGAAACCCTTCTTAGCAAGGGAAGAAAACCCAACCAATCCTTTGCTATATTCTTCAAGAGAAAGACCTCCCACACGATGACACTAGCACACAAAAGGGTGCTCACAAACCCTAGAAGACTAGCACCCAAGAGAGGTGCGCACTTTTCCCAAGAACAAGTGTTTGTTGAAATTTCCAATCTCACACTTGTTATATGATTCCTCAATGGGGACTTTACCTTTATTTATATTAGACTGAACCTGTCAACAATAATGTCTATTGGCACAACAGGGCTGACCTCAATAACTTAGAATATAATTAATAATTACCATATTAATTATCTTTTACATTAATTATCTTTCACTTTATGGTGGGGCCGACCTGTACCCTTTACATCACAAATAGGGTTACAAGTAGGTATGACTCTTTTACAATATAGCAAGGGATCTCATACACCCACTAGGACCACATCCATCTGTGCTCAGCCACAAGGAGGTTCACATCTCTATCTCACTACGTCTCACAGGAGAATCATACTCACTAGTGCTCAACCACTAGGATCATGTTCACCTATGCTCAACCATAGGCACGTCCAACTCAACAGATCTCTTTCTCACTGCGTCTCACAGGAGAATCAAACTCACTAGTGCTCAACCACTAGGATCACGTTCACCTTTTCTCAGCCACAAGCAAGTCCAACTCAACAAATCTCTTTTTCACTGCGTTACACATGAGACTTATCTTGAGTATTACATCATCTCAACTCTTTGCATAGAGGAGGCCAATACATTGTTTCATCTCTGTCTCGGATTGATAAACCCAACACATGGGATTCCCCACACAGGGGCACACAACATTCCATCTCTGTCTCAGAGAGGAACTAGACACCCAACTCATGGGCTTCACCACCTCACATATGGGCACAACGTTCCATCTGTCTCAGAGAGGAACCACACACCCATCTCATGGGAACACCCAACTCATGGGATCTCTCTCAGGCCGACTTGCTCAGTCTGTGTCTTGGAGGATGTCTCACACAACTGTAATCAATAATAGGTTGGATGAGTGCTCCATTTTTGTTGGGGGGCTTCCTTGCATGTGATGAATAGATAATGACCTAGGCCACTGGTCAGATAGGAACTTTGGAAGGAAACAATCCGATGTCAGCTTCTTGGTAGGGGGACTAAATGCAAACCTCTATTCCAATAATAAAGAAGCATCCAAAACATCTAACAAATTTGATCTATGAATCCTAAATTCCCATTCCAATTGAGTGCAAGATCTACTGGGACATGGGATTGAAATTAATGCCCGCAAAGGTGTGTATTCAATTGAATCATACCCATTGCATATAATTAAGGATAACAATGGGGATAAAAGGTTTTTGTAGTAGGAAGACTCATCTTTTGTAAACTTGGTTAATTGCTTTGATGGGTCAAGGGAAGTTAGCCACCATTACAACATTCTTCTACTTGATGAACTAGAAGGTAAGGAAAGTAATGGGTCATATACATGTAACTTTAATAGCCCATGGTGAAATAACCTATGGAAATAAGGAAGATATTATGTTCACCAAACTACGGTTCGAGAGGCAAGAAGTGAGTCAAAAAAAATACAAGGATCAACTTGGTTCTTGGCGAAGACATAAGTATGCACCAAGTCATAGGGATGGTAAGAAAATCTCTCACGGGACAATTTCAAGGTTGTTCCATTTCAAAATCTAACCTCAAGTGGATTAAATAGGTATGGGAACCTCAATGTAGATAGATCTCGAAATACCACATATTGGTGAGTGGGTGGATGTAATTCATATTCCAAACAAACGAAGATGTAGATAGGATATTAGGATGATATTAGTGGTGGCATAATGCTTTCCTATCACTACAAAGGTGGAGCTCGTTCGTTGATAAGAGGATAGAAAGATATTTTATTCATCCCATGTGGGTAAATGTGGATCAATCTACCTGGTTTATCCTTTGAGTCTCTATCCATGGATGTATTCAAGGAGATAGGAAATTCAATCCACTCCTTTGTGGAAGTTGATGAGAGCTACAAGTACTCTAGCTAGTGTACAATTGCATGCATCGTTGTAGAGTTTGACCTTTAAAAAGGGTTGGCATATGAAATATGTTTAGATGTTAAAAGGAAAAGCTATTGCCAAACCATTGATTATGTTGGAGTCCCCTTTTGTTGTGTGTGGTGCCATTCCTATGGACATGTAGCTAGAAATTTTAAGCTCAAATTCACGATGGAAATGTTGAAAAGGAAGCATAAAGAACCGACCCTTCGTCTTCTCAAAAGGATAAGGCCCATGCATCTCCTCCCTACTTCCATAGGTAGGACATCTCATATCGCAATTGCTCAAAACAACGCTAAGAAATCAATTAAATAGGGAAAGAAAAAGACTTTAGATAAGTCTTGTTACCTCCTAGGGAGGTACCCTATTTTTTTATTGGCTACACCATTGTAAGCCCAAGATGATGCAAGTCAAAATCCTTGTAGGCCATGTGGATGCTTTTGTATGTGGTGTCTTAGGCCTTTGTGGTCGGCCATGCCTAGTCCTTCTAGTCCCCACTCTCGTTTCCTTTTGTCCTGGATAGGACTGAAGGTCTTGAGGTGGATCTATTGGGACACATGGTTTACCGAACCAGGTTCTTTGTAGGGGTCATCACAATATGTAGGGTTAGCTTGATCCATGGTATTGTGCACCTATGTCTTTTTTCACATGATTATGTGTCTAGAGTCTGTATGCATCTTCTTGGTTGTGATCTCACAATTCACAACAATATCATGTTTCTCGACGGAGTCACGAATCTCGATGCATGGGGTCCTGGGGTCGAAAATACAATAGGGGCTCAAATTTGATTGTAATCATATGTGCTTGACAGGCCATGTTAAAGTTTTGGAAAAATGATAGGTTATAAGAAAAAAGCAGTTGACAAAGGGTCACGCAAGCATAGTTACGGGATAAACGTGGCAACAAAGGGCCATCCATTGGTAAGCAAGGAAAGTTCCAACATAATAGATCAATGTAATATTGTTCCTAACAAAATCCATTTGTCAGAATCCACCAATGCAACAATATTTATGTGGTTCCAACATATCAAAGCAAAATAAAGGGTCATGTCAAATGTCATATTATAAAAGGAGCCAACTCTTTTTATTAATCATATTCTAATGATCAAGTGATTAAAAAGAGCAATGAAATTCTATTTTTAGAATAAAAACTAATTGGATTGGCCTTTATTTAGAATGCATAACCCATCCACTTAATAAAAGTGTCGTATTTAATCATTTTTTTAAAGGAGCGTGGGTCCTCAAGGAAATATATCACAAGATGTCATCCAAGATAATCATGGGATGATTTTCCTAAGTAAAAGAAGAAACAAGTCAAAGTATGCTAGTCGCCAACAATGTAATAGATCCATCAAACAAAAGGTCACGCCTCAATTTGTTGTTCTATTGGAGCCTCCAATTCACATAATCATGGCAATTAAGTGGAATAGTGTTGGAGTTTGGGAGTTAAAGTATAATAGTTGAACATTAAAGGGTGAGCCGTGGAAATTAAGTGGAACGTGGGCCATACAAAGCCAAAATTCAACACTAGTCGTGGAACCAATCTATCAAATCGATTACCAGTTTATTACAACAAATCGATGCCATCGACAATTAAATTAAATTGTGGTCAAAGAAAATAAATTCCATCGATTCTCTTGTTTTGTCGTTGAGCTCCAAGTGAACATTGGAGTCAAACTCTCATTCCATGGTATATTCACCAAAGGTTGGTTCTCACTTGCATCAAAATTGGTCCATTGGTTTGGAAATCATCCCTAGTGGCAGTTTTTCTAGCAAAAATTGAGAGCAATATATTCTTCCTACACTATAATTGGGGGTGATAAGTCACTTCGACTCCAAACCCAATCTCTAGCCCAAATATCGAAGACAACTTAAGAGGGGTTGTGATTGTAATCCATCACATCAATAGGTAAGAGCAAGGCCAAGGTAAGCCTCGTATACTTCAACCATCTTATTAAAAATATCTTTATCTTTTGTTTTAAAATATTACAAAAATATTTTACCCTAGCTTGCACTTAAATTTTTATATCTTTCTAGCTAGTAAATATTGTTAATGTTTATGCCATTATTATAGTTCTTTGCATTTCAATAGATAATAGCAACATAAGAACAAGATCACTGAGAAATACACATCCACAAGAGACACAACATTTATCTTGGGAAACCCTCTAGGGGAAGAAAACCCAACAAA
>ML783130.1:87302-201638 GCA_009831015.1 Picea engelmannii | reverse complement strand
CTTTAGATTTCAAGAAATATATCCAGGTCTTGCGAGAATAGTCATCAATGAATGATACATAGTATACATACCCACTAATGGAGGATGATGGCATTGGGCCACACACGTCTGAATGAATGAGTTCCAATACTCCTTCTGCTTTGCTGTCCCTATTTGGAAAAGGGTTCTTGATATTCTTCCCTTGCGCACATCCATTGCATATGCCTTCCTGATCACCCTTGAGTTCTGGTAAACCTGTGACAGCTTTGCATATGTATGGTAGCGCCTTGTAGTTGATGTGGGCCAATCTTTTATGCCAAAGTTCGCATGAGTTTTCAATGGCATGGGTCATGGCAGTCTCTAGGGGACCCTTTAGCTTATATAAGCCATTTTCTTCATTTCCAATGACGATTGCTTCATTTATGGTTTCTCCTCTAGCCCACATAAGAACTTCTCCATCTATAAAGGCAACTCTATAGACTTTCTTGTCTAAAGCTGATATGGAAAGTAAGTTTTTCTTTAAGCCTGGTGCATAGAGTACGCCCTTCATCTTTATTGAGTTTTCTGAATCAAGCTTGTAGTTTGATTCTCCCACTCCCTTGATGGGATATTGGTAATCATCTCCAAGTGTCACTTTCTGAGAAAACTTCTTTTCTGAAATACAAGAGAGAGTATTTCTCTTACCCATCATGTGCTTTGATGCACCACTATCAATGAGCCATGTGTCCTCTCCAGGTGTTACTGATCCTGAGAGGGCCGAGATCAAGACATGGTCCTTGATCATCTTTGTAGGTGGCTCTTCATCTTCGACTATGTGGGCATGTTGCCTCTTATGTTTCCTCTTGTATTCTTCTCGTCTGACTAGACAAGAATTCGCCTTATGTCCCATCTTATCACAATGATAGCATTGTATGGATGAGAGATCTCTTTCTTTGCGTTGTCCTTTCTCCTGAAATCTCTTTGGATGAGATTCTTTGTTATTGAATTTGTTTGATGATTGAGGCTCTCTATGAGTCTCCCTTTTGAGGTAGGGTTTCTTCCTTCCTCCTTTGGTATGGGTGGCTAGGGCTTGATCATCATCCCTAGCTAGTAGCGCTTCACGATTTGCTACTCTTATTTCTTCTTAGATGCATTCTTCCCATAGGCTGTCGAACTTTAGTTTCTCCTTTCTGGCACATATCGTCTGGATGAAGGTATCCCAAGGTCTTGTAAGACCATTTAGTGTCGTCATTATGAGTTCGTCTTCATCTATGGTATCTCCAATAGCTTGTAGCTGTTCTTTGGATTTCGAGATTCTGGAGAAGTATTCCTGAATCATTTCTCCTTTCTGCATCCTTGTATTCTTCAGTTGAGTTCTAAGATTCATCTTCCGGTTTATGTTCTTTCCTTCATATAGTCCGGTCAATGCATCGAACATTTCTTTCGGGGTCTTCTTGGATGACACATAAGGGATCAGATGGTCCTTGATTGAATCTGCAATGATTCTTTTGGCCTTTATTGTGTCCTTTTGATGCTTTGCCTTTTCTGCAACATCTTCGGGTTTCGATAATTCTTCCTTGACGAATCTTGCTAGATCATTCTCTTCAAGAATGAGGCCAATCCTATACTTCCAGGCACAGAAGTTTTCCACTCCTTCTAACTTGTTAATAAGCTTAATGCTTGCAGACATCTTTACCTGGAGCTAGGAAAATGACCGAAAAATGAAAGTTCTCAAAATAAAAAACTGAACTTACCAGGAGGTGTGCTTGGCTGAGGCAAGCTGCCTGGTGTGTTTGGATATGAGAAAATCCAAAATTTTCCCCTTCAAATCTGATCTGCGGATTTCTGGACTGGTGCTTCTGGTACTTCTGGTACTGGTTTTTCTGGTACTTCTGGTACTTTTGTGAAACTAGAGTTTCACTTTCCGGGAGATCCACCCACTGAAAAGGTGTGCTCAAGGTGCCAAAATGATCCTTGGGGGAGGTCACAACTTTCTAGGTGGTTTTGGAGATGAAAATCTTCACTTTTGAAAAACCCTAATTTGCAAGTACGGCAACAATGACGTTTTTCCTCTTGGGAAATATGCTTCCTTTAGGTTGGCTCTGATACCATGTTAATGTTTATGCCATTATTATAGTTCTTTGCATTTCAATAGATAATAGCAACATAAGAACAAGATCACTGAGAAATACACATCCACAAGAGACACAACATTTATCCTGGGAAACCCTCTAGGGGAAGAAAACCCAGGAAAACTTCCTTAATATAAATAGCCAATATAATGCCAAGAGATTTATGCTAAAACAAAAAGTCCTCTGCCAAGATATGCACCACTCTCTCTCCTTTGCCTGTAATAGATCAGAACTTGTCTCTCAAACTGAGCAAGTGGGTTTTTTTTCAAATGAGGCGCTAGCCTCCTTTATTTATACAAGTTCTGGCACGTGTGAAGTGTCTCTTCACTGGCAGGGCTGACTTCTTCATCTGGGTGGGTAAACCCACCTTTATTATATTTCTGGGTCTTCTTATTAACTGCTGGGGCCGACTTCTTATTCTACCTATTATAATTGTTTGTTGACCAATCCGCAAAAAGGGATTTGGTCCTATTACAATATCCGACATGATCAATCCACAATGGGGATTGATCCTATAAATAAAATATCAATAATAATAAGAATACTCTTTGCAGTTACATTGTTTCAACAAATATTTGGGATTTTGTCTTAGAGATTCTCTCTCTACCCAAAGATAATTCACCCTTTGGTTTATGCGATTAATTGTATATTTCACAAGGGTATATTTGAGAAATTGTGAAGATCTGCAACTTATAAAAACAATCATACATCATATATACCAAGTTTCTTCACCATACATGGCATATAAATAAGTATATCATCTCAAGAAACCCCTACTTAGGTTCGAGATTTATTCTTCAAATTCATATAATTTATTTTCTAGGATTTATCAATAATTTCCAGCCAAAACAAATCTATTTGTTGGCTGGAATATTTTTTTGGGTTTTAACCCTAGAGGGATTTGAACCCCAAACTTGTAGAGTGATTTCTAGCTTGTTGGAAACTACCATTTTGTTATAGGTATGAAGCTTTGGGCATAGGAAATCACTCTTACCTTGCTGCTCAATCTTCCTAACCCACATATCTAGTGATCTTAGGTGCCTAATACTTGTGGGAGGCCATATAAAGGCCATTTTCTTGTTGTTTTGTGCTATGTTCTTGCATATTTCGGATATGAAAACTTGGGAAAGCGAGGGAGAACGTGAGGAAACACTATATATATATATATATATATATATATATATATTCAATTTTCATTTATAATTTGATGTCAATAAAGTTTACGTCCATAAATACACGCAAATGAATATAATCACATCTTTAGACAATGGACGTGACTTCACATTGATGGTATAACTAATACAAACATATTAAAAATACTATACAATAAGATATAATTCAAGTCATCCCTTCCTAAAAAGCTTCGTCCTTGAAGCAAGGGTAAAGACAAATGCTCAGATTTAAACTCCTCATTTTCTCAAGTAGCTTCATCTTCTGGTAAGTTTTTCCATTTGATCAGATACTCATTAACTCTTCTATAACGTAGGAATTTGGTTCAAACTTCTAAGATACCTTTTGGAAGTAAAATTAACTTTCCTTCTTCCTCTAAAAGAGGCAATTCTATTTATATATGGATGATAGGACCCAACTTTTTCTTCAAACAAGAAACATGAAAAACGTCATGAAATTTTCTTTTATTTGGAATATCAACAGCGTAAGCAACTTGATCGATTCTCTTTCGAATTTGATAGGATCCATAAAACTTAGGAGCCAGCTTGTGTTTATTGTAATTTTTAGGAGAACTCTGTTTGTAAGGTTGTAGTCGAACAAACACCCAATTTCCTGTCATAAATTCTTAGTCGATTCTTCTTTTGCCAGCTTGTTCTTTGATTCAATTCCTTGCTTGTTTGAGGTGAGCTTTAAGAGTACGCAAAATTTCATCCGATGTAGCTGGATAATATTTCACAGTAGGAACTTTGGAATTGATAACATATTCCTTAATTGAGGGAGGTGTATAATCATCTAGTGATTCAAACGGGGACATTTTTTTTGAGGTATGATATGCACTATTATACCACCATTTTGCAAGATGTAACCAAATAATCCATTGTGTCTTATGATCATTCACAAAATTCCTTAGGTACCCATCGATGAATTTATTAATCACTTCAGTGGGGCAATCTGTTTGGGGATGGTATGAAGTACTCATGGTTAAGGATGTCCCAACTTTGTGAAATGGTTCCTTTCAAAATTTTCTAGTGAACTTGGGATCCATGTCACTTATGATAACCTTGGGAGATCCATGAAGCTTAAAAATGTTTTGAACATAGCTATCAACGACTTGTCTAGCCTTGGATTTCGAAGAAATCCTGACAAAGTGGGCATATTTTGTTAGTCGATCTACGATTACAAATGTAACATTTTTTCCTTTAGAGGTAGGAATACCAGTAATAAAGTCCAGAGATATTTCAGACCATTTATGGAATAGAACATGAAGGGCTTGAAGAAGACTTGGAGGAGTGATTGTTTCAAACTTTTGTCCTTGACAAGTGTCACATTCTATCACATATTTATGAATGTCGGGTTACATACCCTTCTAAAAGAAAGACTGACATATATCGTAGTAAGTTTTGAAAAACAACACATGGCCTGGTGTCGGAGAATCATGATTTTCTTTCAAAACTTGGAGTTTGAACTTGGAAGAGTTCGGTAAAAATATCCTTTGTTTGTACCATAGTATGTCATTCTCCCAAGTGAATTTAGGATTTGTAGTTGGGTTGCTTTCAACTTCCTCTATTAGCTTCCTTATCTATGGATTCTTGACATACTCAGTTTGAACTTATGAGATCCATTTGGGAATGACGATGGAAATAACACATAGTGTAGCGTCACTATCAAGTTTCCTTGATAACCCATCCACAACCAAATTCTCCCTTCCCTTTTTATAAATAATATCGAATCAAAGACCTGCATTTTGCTCACCCTTTTTTGTTTCTCTAATGAAAGGTTCTTTTGAGTTAGAAAATACTTCAAACTATTGTGGTCCATTTTCACGAGAAATTTCATTCCCAACAAGTGTTGTTTCTATTTAACTAAGGCATGCATAATTTCCAACATTCATTTGTCATACGTTGATTTTGTTTGCTCCCTTGATTTGAATTTTCGACTTCCGAATGCAATGGGATGATTATATTACATAATAACGACACCTGACCCTTTTCTTGAAGCATCACATTCAAGGAGAATTTTTTTGGAGAAATATGGCGTTGACAAAACCAGAGTGGATGTAATTAAGAGCTTCAACCTTCTAAAACAAGCTTGAACTTCACCATTCCATTTAAATGCATCGTTTTTCAATAGTGATATTAATGGGGCCATAATTTACACATAGTTTCGAACAAATATTCTGTAGTACTCGGTAAGACCAAGGAATCCTTGTAATGATGTGATTGATTTGGGGCTAGGCCACTCAGTAACAACCACAATTTTCTTTGGATCAACCTTGATACCTTCTTTTGATACGACATGTCCCAAAAATACTCTCTTTTTGTCCAACGTTGCATTTAGATTTGTTAGCATAGAACTTATTCTCTTGAAGGAGTTTTAATATTGTCTCTATGTGCTTGAGGTGTGAGTTCTAGTTCTTGCTATAAACAAGGATATCACCAAAGAAGACAAGTACAAACTTCCATAGGTACAGACGTAATAGATCATTCATTACTGCTTGGAAGGTATTAGGAGCATTGGATAAATCGAAAGACATGACTCGAAATTCGTACAACCCTTCATGGGTGTAGAAAACAATTTTGGGAATGTCTTCCTCTCGAATTCTTATTTGGCAATAACCTAATTTTAGGTTCAGCTTGGAGAAATATTTAGCGCCATGGAGCTCTTCTAATAACTCATCCACAAATGGAATTGGAAATTTATCCTTTATCGTAATTTTGTTCAATGCTTGATAATTATTACAGAGTCTATATGATCCATCCTTTTTTCTAACAAGTATGACTAGAGATGAGTAAGGACTCTTCCTTTGTGTAATAGCACCGCAGTCCAATAATTTTTGAACGAAGTGTTCAATTTTTGTCTTATGTTGGTGTGATTGCCTATAATATTTTTTTCTAATTGGGGAGTGTTATCCCCCACTTTTGGGGATAACTAGGTGATCATGTCTCGAGGCCCATAGGTCCTAGACATGGAGTACCGAGAGTCGGATCGACTTTAGCATGGCCTCGGAGGGCCCATATTTTCTCCCTTTCAGTGCCTCTACCTTACCAGCAACAACAACATGCATCACCATTGGCTTGGTATTGTGTCAGAGATGGTTCTTGTTCCATGAGGTAATGAGTCTGGGCATCATGGTATGTGTCACTCTGATCCTCAAAACCTTTGAATATGTGCATTTAACTCCTTTTATTTCTAACAAATGCTTGGATCTTATGCTTGCCCACTTGACCATGTCTGGGGGGAATGTCAGGATGCCATAGTAAGCCTGTGTCCGTAGGTTCTGGTTTGCCACTAGGGGGATTTATGAAAATCCATCGTCCGCTCTCGTCATAGCACCACTTTTTCATCTTTCTTCCCTCTCACCTATCCCATTACACTTTTCCGAGCACTGGGTTGACCTATCATTTGAGGATTACACCTTACCTAGTGGGAAGAAGGGGCTAAAGGCCCAGAAGGTAAAAGCAAGCTGACAAAAGTTAAAATCCTTAGAATAAAACCTCGAGATGCTTCACCCAGGGATCCCCGAGAAAGAAATAAAAGGCTTCTTAGCAAGAAACAAGAGGGACTCATAAAAATAATAAAACAATACCTAGTCAGAGGATAGGGGGTCTCATCATGAGCCAACCTATTAGGTCCATGGGTATCTACAGTATGACATTACCACTAGCTGGTTACCACGCCAGGGTAGTGACCCTTGGTTGCATGGCCAAGGGAAAGGGGGTCTCATCACGAGCCAACCTTCTCATTTCTGTGAAAGTACTTGTGGGTAACGCTGTCACCACTGGTCACCATGCCAGGGAAGTGTCCCCTGACTAGCCTCTTGAAGAAAAAGAGATAAAGAATAAAGAATAAAATGCATAAATGGGCTTGGAAAAAATTGCATCCAGGACAAGTGCATCTCGCCTTCTACAGAGGCACCCACTAGTAAAGCTTTGCACCCTTTGATTTCACTGCACCCACTTGCCTGGACATCCCTTATCCACATCACCCACTTATATGGCTCAGATGAGGTCTCTTCGAGAAACTTTCCTCTTCCAGTGGACACTAGCCCAATAGGACACCCTGACACTTTCCCCAAACTTATGTTGCAAGCTTGTATAATGTCTTTGATCTTTTAATTAAGGAATTAGGGGTTTTATGCACATGTTTAATACTATTGATGATGAGATGTGATTGGAATTGCTATGATCCCTGTGACTTATGAGCCCATGGAGGGCGTAGCTGTTGATGTGCAGGATCATGCCCGATGGACAAGTACCATGTTGGACCGATACACATGGGGAGAGGATCAGTTTGGACCTCCATGGGGCTGAAGAGCCCACCAGATGGATGCTAAGACCCCAGCACGGGGCAGAGACAAGACAAAGGTGGACCAGAGATTTTGCACCGGAGAAGAGGAGGACATTCCACCAGAGCAAAGCTTGACCTAGGGGGGTTGTGCCCTCTCCATTGGAACGTTGGCCCTGGAAGGCCCAGGACGTCACCCATCACACTCATGACGTCATCCAACTTTATGGACGTCTTGGGAGGCAAATTTGGCAGTGTTGGCACGTGTGGTAGGTTGGAGAAGCCCAAGGAGGGCTAACGTTTTGCTCCAGGATGCTTCATTTGCCCTAGAAGGGGCTAACGTCACCCTAAAAGGGGCATGACGTCTCTCTTTATCTTGATTAGGGTTTAATTTTTAGCAGTTTATGTAAAACAATATGATTTTTGGTATTTTGGCCTCGTCGGCCTTTTTTATGACCTAAAAGTGAAATTAGGTCATGGTATAGTATAAATTGAGGGTTTTTACTCTCATTTTTTAATCATCTCTCACTGAATCATTAGTGAGGTCTGAAATTTGCGCCACACTTGGTGTTCTTGGCTGAAATTTTGAGGCACACTTGTTGAAGGAAGGCATTTTTGGAATTCTATTGGCATTTTTGGCATTTCTCTTGATGGAAGGTGTTACAACTAGGGTTTGCTATGTTATTTCTTGATGAAATGTAAGTAAATTTTTGCAAAACTTCTTAATTGAATGGTTGTATTGTTATTTCTTGCATCTATTGTTATGATTTGCTGAATAAATCCTATGTGACAAGCACACATAGTAAGTCCTTGTCTCATGTCCTCGTCAAGATTTTGAGCCATTTATTGAAGAGAGATAGAGCCTTGCCTTAGCAACACTCTTTTCTTCCTCTTCCATGCTAGCCGTTTTACATTTTTAAAGCTAAGAAGGAGAAAACACATCAAGGCCTAGTTCCCCTACACCTTGATGAACCGATTTTCCCTAGGGTTTGCTGGTAAAGCCTTGCCATAGCAACACGTTCCCTGCAAAACCTCTTGTCTTAGTTTTATGCAACCTTTTGAGCTAGTCGTTTTTTCCATTGAGCTAAGGAAGGGGGAGAGAGCACTGAGGCCTAGTTCCCCTACACCAAAGTGAGCCTCTCTCCCCTAGGGTTTTGTCCTTGAGGCCTTGCCTCAACAACACTTCAAAGTTTGAACCTCCCTTCCTTAGTCTTACTATTATCTTTCGATCGTTAAGCTTCTGCATCCATTTACCCTAGGAACACACTGATCTAAGACCTAGTGTGTGAGCACTGTGATCAAAACAACCTTTAATACTTTGAACAAAACCCTAGCTACTCTAAACCTACCCTAAGACTAACCCTACTAACTAATTTGTTGGCTTCATCCCTTGCTATTAACATCATTGTGTAGCTATCGTCCTACTTGTGAGCAATTGAATGGTTATTTACAGACATTACTTGAATGAAGTGTTAATTGTTACATTGAATGCCATGTTATTTAGCATTTATTGAAGAAGTGATATTGTATATCGTTGCTATTACATAAACATTGACTTCGTCAGTATTCATTGTTCAATTACTTATATATCAGATAGTCATAGATTATACGAAGTACTAACCAATCGAGTAATCTTGCATATATCTGCTTCTTGTTGCTTTCTCCTGGGCAGGTGCAACTCTATCTTTGGTTTACTTATCTTTATTGGCTGTTAGCCGAACTATCTGCTCAATGGTGACTTCTGAGGGGGGAATTTACCTTTTATCTTACAATCCTTTGCCTTCTCAAAAAATCAGGTCACCGGGGACGTCTCCCTTGGGCCTGACCTCCCTAAACAGAAAGAACCTTCCCATCGAGGTGACATTGGGTGGGATTGGTTCAGTTACGCCAGTTTGCCTGTTTACATCAATCTTTTATCCTAACTACAAACTATGCAATAACAGGGAGGAACCAGGGATCAATTCTATGATGTGGTCTCTAGAACGAGGTGGAGGAAGCCCACGATGAGGTTCCTGAAAAATGGTGCTATATTTTCCAACGATTTTGTCTAATTTCTTGGGATCATCATTTTTTTTCTCATTAGTATTTCCCTTTATTGCATAGAAGTGTAATAAATAAGCTTGGGCTCCCTTTTTAAGCATTTTTTTCCTCCTATTAGATAAGACTATATGTGGGGGAGGACAATTAATTCCTTGTAATTTGCACTTTTACCCATTTTCATAAAATATTATAAATTTCTCTTGTAAGTTTAATCCAACAGTACCAAGCATGGATAACCATTAGGCCCCCAAGACAATATCTACCCCTCCAATTGGCATAACATATGTAGGAGACTTTAATTTGTAGTCATTCATGGATACTTCTACCTTGAAGCATTCCTATTTTTTGGGATGAAGACTTGAAATTCATAGGTAGGATAAATGAATATGTTTAATTTCCTTGCTATCTTCATGTCTATAAATTTATGTGAACTGCCACTATCTATGAGCACTGTTACTTTAGTTTTCTTAACATAGGCATAAACTTTAAGAGTTTGGGGTTGAGAAATACCCATCATTGCGGCGAAAGAGAGTGTCAGAATTGCATTTTGATTTCCTAATTCATGGGAATTTCTTGAGTCTCCATTATTTGTTTCTTCTTCAAAGGAATATATATTCCCTGCTTCCTCATCCTTGTCAATGCCACTCTTGTCGATTTCACAATGAAAAAACTTTTTGTCCTTACATTTATGGCAGGGTTTCCAATTGGGTGCACTACATTTAAAACATTGGTCTTTATCTTGTCTTGTATTTGGTGGTGGTGTCCTTTCGTGAGGGGGGAAAGTATTTGGAGCTAGAGTCTTCAAGTGAGTGCCATGATATTTTTTTATATGCTTTAAGTTTCTTTTCAATGATTTTGGATTTCTGACGAGCTTACTCAATATCCTTAATGTCAAGCAATTCGAGCTCATTTCAGATATTTTCCTTCAACCATGACAATGCTATTTGAAGCAATCGATCTTTCGATATATTAGGAACATGAGTGGCTAACACATGTAGATCCAGAAAAAATTCCTCCACTATATCGAATTGTTGTAATCGAGTGAGTTTAAAAAAAAAACCCTTTTCTTCTTTGTTGAAAAAACATAGGAAGAAGTTCTTTTTGAAAACATCCCAGTCTCTTACTGGAGATTTGGATTTTTCTCTCCACCATAGGAACTAGTCATATGAAAATTTGTTCATATGTATAGATGCAACGTTAACTTTTTCTTCATTATCAAAAATTTGGTAATACATGAAGTATTGTTTGATTTTATTTACCCATCTTGTTGCTTTTCTTGCCTTTGATCCATGAAGTTCTAGAACAATAATTTTTTCCTTGGCCATGCCAATATTAAATGTCTTTGTGTTGGACAAGTAGTGTGATTGGGGAGGCATATAGTGTGAATTAGAATTATCGAGGATTATGATTCCCATTTTCTATTGCTTCGAGCTCGATTATTATGTCATTGTAATTTCCATTGCACTCTGCTAATCCTTTGTTTAATTTGTCAATTTTCGCACCCTGTTGAGTTATAATGCCTACAAAAAAATCTTTAAGATCTTTTCTCAGTTCTAGCATGGAGGGAGCGTTGTCATCTGATCTGCATGCCTTTTTCTTTGGTTCTCTGGCCTTTTCCTTTGATCTCCTCATTGTTGCGTGCAGGTAAGAAGGAACACCATGTGTACTTTCAACAGACAGAGAGAAGGAACAACAAGCCATCCATTCCTGAGAGAGGAAAAACTATCCATTACAATGAGAGGAAGAGGGAAATGGAATCCATTTACAAAATATTCGTTATAACAAGGGAACGAGGGAATCGTGGTCGAAGAAGAGAAAGGTGGGAATGAAATCATGGTCGAAGGGGAAATGGAAATGGAGTTGTTCTATATGTATAATATATATTAGAGAGTTGAATGATACTAGGGTCGAGATGCGAGGGGTCGATATACGAGAGGCTGAGATAAGGAATGACCCACAAAGAGATAAGGAATGATGTGAGGGATAAGATGCTAGGGTGTGTAAGGGAAATAAAAGGTGAGGGTATGCGAGGTGCAAGGGTATGTGAGGGTGTGCGAGGGTGTGAGAAGGAAATGACAAGATTTGCACTTAGAAACACGAGGAAGGGGGTGGGATGAAGAGGCGAATAGAGGGTACGCGAGATGAAGACGCCGAGAGGGACGATGAGGAATGATGGGCTGAGAGCAACACAAGGAATTATGGGCCGAGAGGAATGTGAGGAATCATGGGCCAAGAGCAATGATGTAATGAGTTTCATATGGCGACGGTTTCATAAGGAGAGGAATGATGATGAGGGTTTCAAAAGGTGAATGTGATGGGCCGAGAGGAGTGATGCAATAGAGAAGAGAGGGGTGGATGTAGCGAGGGAAACACAAGGACATACTCCCTAATACCAATTGCGAGGAAACATGAAATATTTAAAAATATATATTCAATATTCATTTATAATTCGATGTCAACTAGGTTTACAACAATGTGCATATTTACACAAAAATGAATATAGTCATGTCTTTAGACAATGGACGTGATTTTACATTAATAATATAACTAATACAAACCCATTAAATGTAATATACAATAAGGTATATTACGGAGAACATAAAAGGACATCAATTACCAAGAAGTATAGTAAAGGTTTCATGATAAGAATTGGTAAGGGTATTCACCACTCTTTTGCTTTGGTATTACTTGACTTATCTTATGAATCCAGAGTGGTTTTTGTTTGTTGATCTACATTTTTTTTGTTAGGTATTTATCATTTCATATCAGTCGTTATAAATCATTAAATTCTGCCTTCATCTCATTATTGTTTAAGGTGTCGATGTATTTAAATTTGAGTGAAGTTGTTGTGTTAGGGAAGCTTCCAAAGTCCTTTAGCATAGGAGTTGGGCTTGAATAAGGAAGGACTTGTGTTGCGCTGACATTGGGAACTTGTCCTACGTGATACCGCCTTAGCGCCTCAAGGGACCTTGACGAAGCCACTAGTTTTTGTCAGTAACAAAGCCCTTGTATCAAGCCAAGCCCTTGATAAGGCTAGCCCATGATAATTATGTCCATCTACATTAGGGGCCTAGGAAACCCAACCAAAAAACACGCCCTTAAAATGTTGTTGGACCTACACCAACCTAGAATAACAATTATTTAGGACACTTGGGGGGAGTGGATAAAGATACAAGGAGAGCTAAACAAATTCATGAAGGACTAGGAATTCCTATGGTTGACTCTATGGGTAGATCACGGGAGTTAGCAATTGATTGGAGGAAAGGGCCTTTTAGGTTATCTAACTCAAAAAAAATGGACTCTCGTATTGGAACATAACTCTATTGTCTGGAGATGGGAGAATCTTTCTATATCCTCAATATCTATAGAACCTATGGGAATAGGGAATGATATTGGAAGAGGTTATTTTCTCATGAACAATTCAAGGAAAAGAACATAATCATGGGGGAGGGGATCTCAATGTCACAATCAACAAAGGTGAGATATGGGAGATTTATGTTATAACAAACACACTAGTTGATTTCTTCTTGAATAAAATGGAGGAAGTTGGTCTAGTAGATGTGGAACCTTCTAAGATAGTCCTCACTTGGAGGAACCAAAGGATTGGCAAGGAAAGGGTGGCTAAGAGGCTAGATATATTTTGGATATCACGTTCCCTTATATCATATCAAGTAAAAATAAGAACATGGATGGAAATAGGTGTTGAATATGGGTAATATCATGAAGGTGGGTAACACTTTCATGAGAATGGGAGCGAAAAATTTGTTAGAATCAATTTTTCGGCTGAAAATGTACAGTTTTCGATCGAAACATTGCACGTCAAACCAAATGATGCATGAACAACATCCTCAACTTTCGTGTAATAAAAACGATAGCCAATTTTTTTTCTTTGGCAGTAGATAGTTCGACTGAAAGTTCTTTAGGCCGAAAAACTTTTTTGGCCGAAAACATACATTATATATGACATGCCTTTCGTTCCATTGATAGTTTACAGATAGTCCAGGTGAACGTTGGCGGTTTAGAGCGTGTTAGCGTTGGTGACAAATCTGGGTGTAGGGCGTTGGCAGAAAATCCAGGTAGTTTGTAGAGATTTTCATAATTTTTTCACAATTTCGTTTTTTAATTTTGTAGAAATTTATAGAATTTTGTTTTCGTTTATTAATTTTTAATTTTTCTTGTCAATGGCACATAGTCCATATGGAACTTTGTGCGAATGGAACATAGTCTATATGTGGATTCTGTGCCATTCTCACAAACTACCATATGGATTATGTCCGAATGGACATAATCCATATGGCACTATGTGAGAATGGCACAGAGTCCAAATCACATAGCCCATATTTGGACTCTGTGCCATTCGTACGGAGTGCCATATGGACTCTGCCTGAATGCAAAGAGTCCATATGGTACCCTGTGCGAATGGCACAGAGTCCATATGGAATATGTTCCATTCGTACAGAGTCCATATGGAACTTCGTGTGAATGACAAAAAACCTATATGGACTCTGTGCCATTCAGACACAGTCCATGTGGACTCTGTTTTTTAATCGGGGATATCTAAAAACAATATTTAAGCTATATAAATCAAAATCAAAGATACCTAAGAACAATATTTAAACTATATGAATCAAAATGTAAAACATAGTCATACTATAGAATTTTCACTATCTACTTATACTTCGTTGATATTCTTTAATGAAATATGCATTTGTTTTGCAAGTCCATCTTGATAATAATTTTTTAATGAAACATGCATTTGTTTAGAAATTGTATGTGATGAAGTTGTATATGTTTTTAATGTTAATGGTGATTTTAAATAGATATTTGTAGATATGACAAAATTTTCAAAGTTGTAAGATTATAAAATCTTGGCAAAAAATTTCAATGTGATTTTTTTCTAAAGTATTTATATGAAGTTCTTTATGAAATTTATGGCACAGAGTCCATATAGATTCTGTGCCATTCACACAGAGTGCCATATGGACTCTGTGTCATTTGGACATAGTCCATATGAACTTTGTGCTAATGGCATAGAGTCCATATGGACTCTATGCCATTCACATAGAGTGCCATATGGACTCTGTTCGAATGGACTAAGTCCATATGGCACTCTGTGTGAATGGCATAGAGTCCATATGGACTCTGTGCCATTCAGACAAAGTATATGTATATTGTCTGAATGGAACACTGTCCATATGGACTCTGTGCCATTCAGACATATTTCATATAGCACAATCCAACAAAGAGAGAAGCCACGTGGCTTCATGATATTAGAAAACACTCTTGGAATTGTTTCTTTAAAAATTCATTAAACATAATAAAAAAAAATATAAAGAAGCATTCAAATGGATAAGACTACAAAAAATCTGAGAATTTTTTTTCACCCATAACACCGGCCAAATAAGGAAAAGTAGCTACTATGTTATATTTGTGTGTTTCTTAAACCTATGAAGACATGCTTTTTTAATCTTAATTTTATATTCATATGCTATACTTGTTGTCAATTACTGATAGATTTTTTTTTTTGTATTTACAATAAGGAGAGGAGTTTTCTTATTCACCAAGTGAAGCGTGGTGGGAGTATATCCTAAAAGTAAGATGTAAAGCATTCATTGAATAACTTCTCAGTGAAGCAACATAGATAAAATCATAGCCCATTTATAAATGATTATATCCTTATCCCTATAAATGTTTCTTCTAATTCTCTATTCTTAATTGAATCAAAGAGAATATATATGCTTTATGAGTTAGATGCATATCATGGTCACCATAATCAACATGGATAATGTAGTTGAAGAAAGCCACTTAGACAATCCTAAAGACCTCCAAAGCTTTGAGTTATTATCTTATATGATAAATCTTGAAGTGCATGCATTTGTGGTTCTAGAAACTTATGTTAACTCCTTCCTAAACTAGTGGATGCTCTTCTATGTCCATACAAAGACCAAGAGGCTTTGAAGTACTAAAAATATACAAAATCTAATTATTTTCTCAATTAGATGCTATGAGGATAAAATCACATTCAAGGCCATTTCTCTAGGTCTAGCTTATGTAGAGACCCTAGACAAAATATGAAACAAGTAGAAAAAATCTCACATTGTTTGTAACCCTATTGTGTCATACACAATTGTGCTAAAGTGTCTTCAAGAATAATGCCCCAAGTGTTATGATCAAAATAACTTACCATGGTCAACATCGTCAAATGTAGCCAACATAGTCAATTGTAGTCAACAATGGTCATCAAATTAATCAATCATGGTAATTGCAGTCAATCTAGTCAACATAGATAGCATCACATTTTGTTAACTATATTGAATTTTTTATGTAATTTAATAGTGAAGTTTTAACATGAACAAAATGTAATTATTTTGCAAGGTGATGAAGCTTGGGGGGGCAGGGATGGGTCAAGGGTATGAGGGTTAGGAGGAGTGTCACAACCCTAGAGCTTTCCACCCAATATTTTTCCTTAGCAATCTAAGCCATGTGATATTTCCTTGCTTCAGACTCAATGGCTCAACCTCCTTAATCGTACTTGCATGCAAGGTACGCCTCTTCCCTTAGAAAATGACCATACCTTCTGTTAAACTACAATCATTAGTACTTCGACAAGTTCATTAGCACAAAGGTCCAATGTCCAACTATGGATTTAAAAAATCCCAAGTTAATAGGTTAAACACTTAGCTAATTAACAAAAATGCAACACCAAACACATCAACAACACAAGAAATGATGGTGATGCCACACCTTTAAATTTATTAGAAAGAAGATACAACCAAATATATTTACAGGAGTGAGTTTGGAAAACCACCAAGACTCTATATTCAACCAATAATCCAAGTCTCTTGTAGAGTTGTTGCTACACTACAAGTAGAACCCCTCCAAAACAATATTCAAGACTACCTCCTATAGCCTTGGTCATTCTCCAAGAGGAAATTCAACCATGAAGCATTTTTCTCGTCCTAGAAATTTTCCACTTCTATGTTGAACTTCTACCCTACAATGTTCCAAACTACCTTGGCCTCCCAAATCCACTGTAAACTCTCACCACTCAAAACTACCAACCATCAAATCTTAATTCAACTGCAACTCCACCTTGACACTGAATCTACCACCTAAGCCTACTTCAAAACTGATTTCAAACCCTTGAACTTCCTTAAGCACTTCCAAGTCATAGGATCACATTAACCTAGACTTGGTGATATGTTCCTCAGTCCTCATGACTGAAAATACCTAACTCTCCAAGCCTCACTTATTAGACTTGGCTAGCTAAGCCAAATTGAAAATTGCCATCATTAAGTGCCTAAACTCCACCATGCTCAACCAAGCTTGAATTTTCCACCTAACAAAGCACTATAATATAATCAATAGCCATACTTAACCTTTGACCTCTATGTCTCTAGTTAAGGTGTTTGATCCATCCAACTTCAACATGCCTTTTTTGAAGGCATATCACATTCCACAATTTCCAAACAAATCGGTCGTAGATCTCTTTAAGTCCAAACTTGGGATAGGCTTGTAGACATGGATGAAGAGTATGGGGAGAGGAGGTATTGTAGTAGTTAACTTTTTTTTCTCATTTAAGAACAAATTATATGACTTGAATATGTCATTTTGCTCCCTTCTAATGCAAAATATTATTGGCCACATTCATTGGGGTTTTGGATTCACTTTGAGCATATGCGCTTTCCCATCATGCTTTAGGAGACATTTGGAGAAAAACAATGACAAGTTAAATATTTGTGGTCATTTTAGATTTCATTCTAGTCCACAAAGGGTCACACCTATAAATCTATTCCACGGTACTCTAGTGCACAATCCATTAATCCATGATCACACTACCTATTGTAAAAGTTAAGTATCACTCCTTCAAATGTTGTTTTGATTCGAAGTTAAGTATCACTCTTTCATTTTAATTTATGCTTGATGATGGATGAAATATTCACCTAAAATGTTGTCTCCAAAAGATATTTCTATTTATCTACCCCATCCTCTCCTAACAATCAAATTCTATGATGCATTTGTATTACTATGATTAAAACCCCATATAGACTCATTCGAATGGATAGAGTCCATTTGTATTACTATGATTAAAACCCCATATAGACTCATTCGAATGGATAGAGTCCATATGGACTCTGTGCAAATATTAACTTAATGAATGGTTTCATAAAAACATTCATGTGATTACTTCAATGAAAGACATCCATTCGAGAGTGCATGTTGCCATAATAAATTGTGTCAGAGGAACTCTCGTTAGTTGCTAATATATTCCTATGCCTTTAAGTTATCTCATTCAAGCCACCCCATACTTATGAGAATACAATCGCAAATTTAGATGTCAGTTTCTTCAATATATGCCTATGTTTTCAAGTTGTTAAAAATATATCAAGTATTTTTTCATTTACTTGTTGTTTTCTTCGATTTATACTTGTATGCCTTGAAGTTACATTATAACTTATGTTTTTGTTGATGTGTTGTTTTATTCAATATAAACTTATGCCTTGAAGTTGTTCTTTGGTTTAGTCCACCCCATATTTGTGAGAATAAACTCACAAATTTATTTGTAACTTTCTTCAATATATGCCTATGCCTTGAACTTGTTTACACCTTATGTTTTCATTTTCTTGTATTTTGAAAGGATGGATCGAGGTGAGTTGTTGGGACGTGAGTCTCCAAATATGCCTCGCAAATGCTCGAGGATATCCAATGAAGAAATAAGAGGGACCCCTAGTTCGACAGAGACACCTAGGTCATTAGAGACCCTTATTTCATCAAGGTATTGTAGCCAGGTTGGGATAACTAGTGACAAAAGACAATCTAGTGGAAGGAGGAGATTACCAGATGAATCAATCAATAGAGCATCAAGACAGAGTGCTTGAGATACAGTTGTGGATTCAACTTATTTAAATAGGTTGAACATAAATACCCCCACACTAGAGAATGCAGAGACCCCATCACATCAACAATATATGTTCGATAATTTCTTCTATTTTTGTATTTTTATTTTTATTTTTTTGTCTATTTTTTATATGTTTTATGTTTTTTATGTGTTTTTCTTCAATGTTGTAAATATTTTCAATTGTTTCTTTGTGTAGAGGATCAATTTTATCAGGGGGTCGATAATGAAATAGAGAGTGAAAATCAAACATAGTCCAATGTTCATGCAGAGGGTGAAGGTGGATCAAGGTAACGTTATCAAGAAAATGAAGATTACACCCGTACAACCACCTATCCCTCGTATGTTGGTGAAGAGTTTCCTTGGGAATGAAATGTTGAAGAAATTACGCTCCAATGATGCTCATCCCATCATGCTAAGTTGGAGAATGATCTCAGGCATATGGAACTCCTTGCAGATAGCAAGTAGAGCTTGGAGATTGTTTTTCATTTTTTGCAAAACTTTATTAATGTATATCAGAAACTTGGGCCAATGTCTGATACCTTCATAGATTTGATGAGGAGACGAAAGTTAGAGGTGATGGGCCCTGATAAATGAGAAGTACTACAGAACATAGTTTCAAAAGAGGAGGCAATTTCAATGTTCAATTTCAAGGAAGGTCCAAAGCAACTGATATTGAAGGTGCAGTATTTCAAGCACCCTAACATTGTAGGATGTATTTATAACATATTCTTGGCAACATATGAGAGGTTGTCATGGAATGATGAGGTACCAATTTACTTTGCTAAACTTTTCTATGCGGAGTTTTTTTGGGCATGCACCCCAATTATACCAGCCTACCATCTTGATATTATGGGGTTGGTAAAGGTTGAACATATGATCGAAAATGGACATATCGAGATGCATCATTGTTGAGGTCTCCACCACTTTTGGTATCTTGCCCAGTAGGGGCATTTACTTCACATGCAAAGATGAAATCCACATCACAAGTTGGCAAGGAGGTGAGGATTGCAATTAGAGATAATTTAGAATCTATTTTGTATGGTATGGACATTGGTTTGAACCGACAGAGAGTGCAATCCACTGCTCAAGAGAGTTTTGTTGACAAGACGGATGAGGAGATAGATTCCATGAGTGTAGAAGAGTTATGGGCTTATGAAAAAAATTGTCACAGTGGATGGAAAGAGTTAATTAGGCATGAGGAATCATGCATTGGACCGATATGTGTTATAGTTTGTAATTTTTTCATGTATTCCGGGATAGTTTTCTTGTTATTAGATATAGATACATATCATTGCATTGTTATAAATAATTGATGTGTTACATGTTCATTAATTGCAGTTGGTCAAATGTTAAATGATTCCTCATTAAATAAGGGACTTGATTCATCATCTTTAAATTTGGATGTGATGAATCATGTATGTTTTTTAAAATATCTATATCTACACTTCAATTGTATAATCTCCACACCTTGTTGAAGAATCAATCCAACAAATTTATATCTCTCCATTAATGTGAACACATTTCTCTAAAATTCAAAGTTGCTTTGTTCACAGATTCCCTTGCCATCTCCCAACACATTGATAGGTTATCGTAGTTTTGATCACAAATGTTGGGGGTATTTCAAGAGGGGGACAATATTGAGGCTGGAACATCATAGGTATTGCATTTTTTGAAATTTAAAACTATGATTTCAAGTGTCGATCATTTAATTTTTATTTAAAAATGTTATTTATGTAAGTAGATGCCTTTATGGACATATGCAAATTTCAAATGTGTTGTAGGCCAACTTGGAGAAAAGAGTGTAAGATAGAGTGCATGTGAAGGATTATTCCATATCAGAGAAGGATGCATCCATACCTGATGATGCATAGGTCATGTATATGTACATTGAATTTGTAAGTTCTAGTGTGTTTTTATGATGACTTTATTATATACACATGAATGCTTAAATTTATTTTTCTACTTTTTTGAAATTATATGGGTTACATTATAGATATGCAGATGATGTAGTTGCCTTGTATTTCTTTCGTCCACATCAATGATTTAGAATAATATATACTTGGGATTTAGAAATAACTACATGTACTATCCTTAATGCAGTTGCTAGATCTATTTTTTTCCTTTTGAAAGATGTGTAGAACAAATTTTCAAGTCCCCTTTTTCTTTCCCTTTGAAAGATGTGCAGAACAACTTTTCAAGTCCCCCTTTTTCTTTCCTTTTGAAAGATGTGCAAAACAAATTCAATATCTTTTGCCTACATTTCTTTTTCAAAATGATTTCAACATTATTTTTAAAACCGTGGCTTATTTGTAGTTGAAATATACTTGTAGCAAAACTGACATTTTGGTTGATCAAATAAATTCAATATCTTTTGCCTAAATTTCTTTTGCAAAAAGAGTTCAACATTATTTTTAAACTCATGGCTTATTTGTATTTGAAATACACTTGTAGCAAAATTGAAGTTTTGGTTGATGAAATATTCCTTGTTGATATATTTTAATTAAGAATTTTCTATTCATTGAGGGTTAGTCAACCAACCCCTATATAAATTTACTATCATTTAAAATGGTATATCTTTGGGGAAAGAACAGGGAAGGTTCAACCACCCCTTATTTCTTTGAGTATTGTCTTGAACTCTTCACTAATTGCTTACCAACCATGAACTAACTTTTCTATATTTAAAAAGAATGGGGAAGGTTCAACCACCCCTTATTTCTTTGAGTATTGTCTTGAACTCTTCACTAATTGCTTACCAACCACGAACTAACTTTTCTAGATTTAAAACTATGCTAAAAATATGCTAGATACATAATATTACTTATGTTTTGATCATGATATAGGAATTTTTGAAAGAGCATTTGATTATATGAGGACATCTATCCCACAACTGAAAAAAGGAAAGATTTATCTTCTTGGAAGAATGGCGTAATATGAAGATTTTTGTTTTCTGCATACAACGAAGTGAATTTCTTCTTGGGGTATTGTCAATCTCATAACTTGTTGCTTACTAGCCACCAACAAACATTCTTATATTTAAAAATATGTTGTACATGATCTTAGTATTGTCAAACTCTTAACTTGTTGCTTACTAACCACCAACCAACATTCCTAGATTTAAAAATATGTTGTACATGATCTTATGTTTATATCATAGTGCAAACAATTGATTATATGAGAACATCTATCCCTGAACAGAAAGAGGAAATATTTATCTTCTTGGAAGAATCCAGCTTAATATGTCCAGATTTGAGAACCTTCACAAAGAACAAAGTGAATTCCTTATTGGGGTATTGTAAAACTTTTAGGTAATTGTATACCAACAAGAAACCAACATTTATAGATTTAAAAATATGCCAGGTATATGATCTTATTTATGTTTAGATCATGATGCATGCATTTTTTAAAGAGCATTTGATTATATGAGAACATCTACATCCCACAAAAGAAAGAGGAAAGATTTATGGTCTTCGAAGAATGCCTAAATACATCCAGATTTGTGTTTTTTGCATACATCCAAGTGAATTCATTCTCGGGGTATTATCTAACTCTGAACACTAATTGCTTACCAACCACACACCAACTTTTCTCTTTAAAAATATTTTGTATATGATCGTACTTAGTTTATATCACATGGGCATTTTTGAAAGAGCATTTGATTGTAATATGAGAACATCTAAACCATAACAGAAAATTAAATATTTATGCTCTTGGAAGAATGGCTTAATATGGAGAGTAGAATCAAAAGAGAGAAATAATATTAGATCCATGAAACTCCGGTTGGGTATGTTATTCTTGCTCATGGTTGGGTATGTTATTCTTGATCATCACTTATTTCATATTTATATGTTTATTATTTTAGAAAAGTATATACTAATATGTATATACTAATATCTAAATATTATTTTAAACACGTGTACACGTATATATTGATAGTGCGATTCTTGTCCTTTGCAGGGGATGTTGATAGTGTGATTGATAGGCTCTTGCAGAAGAAAGTAGAACTTGGTCAGTAATTTTTGCAAGATGGCGAAAATGTAGGATTTGAATATGAAAAGAAATGTGTAGACTTTATTAAATTTCTCTATGACAATATATAATTATGGAGACAATTGGGTTTCTATTTAACAGTTAAATATGATTTCCTATGACTTCAATTTTTCACAACTCAAATTTTTTATTTAACATAGCTGAACTTACCTCATTGTTAAGCATGCTTTTTATTGGTTGGTACTGTAATGAAAAGTCATCTATTGTCTATATATAATATTAGCTCCTAATCACTTCCCTAACTCTTAAACTCTAAATTATTATTAATTTTATTATTAGTGAAGTTGAATTTGCTATGGAAGTACTTTATCTGTTGCTACCATTTATTCATCTATTTGCATTTTTATTTGTATACGGTTTAACACTCTCAAAATACTCATTTTACTAGTTGCTTGCAATGAATTTCAATCATTATTTGAATACTTATTTAGAATGACAAGTTTATATATAATATTAGATGTGGGAGATTAAATAAGCCACAAAAGAATATAAAATATAGTCACCTGTATATTAAAAAAATAAATTTTAGCGCATTTGAATAGCAATAAGTTACTCTAGATCTTGTTACATGCCAGATTTTTCCACAAATATATGCTTTGTTATCTTCCAAAGTGATTTCCAATTTTCCGCACCCTTTGATTTCATCAGACTAAGGTTTTTTCTTTCGAATATGTGGTATATTCGAAGTTAGTGATCTTCATTTATGTTATTGTTTCGAGCTATATGATAATATTTTGCTTATTTTTAAGACTATAACATTTCTCTGTATTCTTAGTCCATTTTAATATTTTAAATAGTTTGCTTTTAATATTACATTTAAATTAGAAGTAATTATTATATAATATACTATAATTTCACAATGTTTAGTATCTTATTTAAAATATATTGTAATGAATTGTTGAATAAAATATTCATAATATTTAAAATTAGATATTAATTTATTTAAAATTTATATTTTTAATTAGAAAAATCATGTTTTAACTATAAATGAGTTTTCTAAATTATTATTAACTTAACCTTAACAAAAAGATAATGACAAAAAACTTGAAAGTCGAAGGCATTCTCAATTAACTACTCTTTTAATATTTGAAGTTGAGAGAAATTAGTGATAAAGTTTATCCTAATCTCTAATTGAAATGTTCATCTTCCATTATCTAAAATATAAGATTATGCACTTCATGTCGATCTTACATTTAAACTTGGTTAGAGAGTTTATATTGATTCCTTAGAAAGGTTGTTGAATTTTACATTATTTGAAATTGGCAATTAGGTTTATGTTGATATCTCATAAAGGTTGTGAAATTTGAAGTTGCTTAGTAATGTTTGAAATAATGTAAAATTATAATATCTTATATTATATGGCTCGTTCTTTGACCAGACTAGCTCTTCATCCTCCCTGAGTTGAACACGACTCACTTTTAATCTGTCCATGTAAGCCTCCCACTTCCCCTTCTCATTATCCATCCCTAAAAAGATTGTCTTTTCCCTTTCTTGTTGCCAAAAAATTGTCTTCATGAGAGAACCTGAGCAGCGTTGAAAACATCTTTCCCTTACAGTGATCCAGATTATTTTTGGCACAAAATGAGATTGGAGATATAATAAAGAAATGCACAAAGATATCACAGATATTCAATAAGATAACATAAATGTATCAGAGATGCAACCATAAACACAGATATATAGTAATACACGATTTCTATTAATGAAAGAAATGTACAAAGACTGTAAAAATACAGAGTGAAAGACTCGCTAGAATGGTGACAGCTTATCTCTGAGAAGAGATGTGACGACTACTCGCATTCGCAAGAAGATGATTACAATGAGGCTCTGAAGGCCTTTTTACAATAAACAGGAATGCCCAAAACCCTATACATCCAAAAAACTAACCCTAGGAGATGGAGCGCCAAAAGTCATGTGGGCCCCGTTTGGATAAGTTAGTACATCAACTTCCCGGGGTCGTAACTTTTGCATACGATCTCTGTTTTAGGCGTATGATAGCTCATTGGAAAGGTATTGTTGAGAAGATTCATTTTGGGGGATCAATCATGCATTTGGATATAAATGAGAACCTCGATCTCGAAAAACCTTCATTTAGGCCCTCAAAATGGCCTCGGAAGTTAAAACTTGCTAAAAATAGTAAATTGCCAAAATTGCTAGAAAACTGTTTTGAGTCAGTCGAAAAAGGTGGCTGGCCACTGATATCCACCTGGATCAATCCTCCCTTCTTAGGAAGCAATGGTCTCCATTGCATTGAGTTCCCGAGGGAGAGGGGAAAATGTTTGCTGGATCTGCATCTTGGTGAGCTGCTTGTATTGCTGGAGACGTCGCGCTGCTTAGTTTGTGGAAGTCTGTCATGAACCTGTTGAAGCTGAGGCTGTTCAACAAGTCGAGCTACAATAGAGGACGGTGTGCAGAATGAATCTTTGCACTTTGTTGCAATCTCGTCGACCTGCTTCTGTTGGATAGAAGGTGCAGGGGGTGAGGCTGTAGTGGTTGCAGTGTCCTTGTGTTCCCCTTTTGAACAGATTGTGAAGAAGCTAAATTTTGCAGTATGAGATACTACCTTGCGACACTTTTTAGGTGGAACAATAGTTGGAACTACCTCTGGTATTCTGTAGAGATGATTCCCCAAAGTAACAATGACACTATGGGGTCGAGACTCATAAACAACATGGCGTCTCCACATATATGGTTGGCCCAAGAGAACATCACAGACATCCAGTGGGGCAACATCACATAATACCTCATCCTTGAAGGGTTGGATGCCATATGACAATCGACACTATTAGCTGACATGGAGATCTCGTCCTTGCCGAAGCCACCCGATGTTGTATGACTGTGGGTGTGGTGTTGTCGACAATCCCAACTATCTGATGACCTATGTTGAGTTGAGGTTTTTATGGCTTCCGCTATCAACAATAAAGTGCAGTGGGGTCCCCTTCACCCACATCTGTGAATGAAAAATGCGCTCCCCCTCTTCAGGATCTGTTGGTTCTTCTAGTTGAATTGCTGCGGTTGTGACAATAGTGGGGTCTGCGTCAATGATATGTCCTTTACCAGTGTTTTCAAAATCAGATTCAGGATCAGGGTTTGGCTCCTTGTCTTTGATCTCGGCCACCAATAACTGTTTTGAGCGACATTCATCAGTGTTGTGCCAGGGGATTTTGTGGAAATCACACCATTTTCCGGTGTCCTTGTTTGTTTTCCCATGACCCTTCTTTTCCTGTGTCTTGGGCTGGGTTTCAGGAGACTGTTTGTTAGGGTCGTCTTTGTCATACTTTGGTTGTTGCGGATTTACAGACCCGAATTCCCATTTTTTCTGGCGCTTAAATTTCTGCTCAATTTTAATAGCATATCGATAAGCAGCACCGAGTGATGAGATGTCCAGAAAATCCATTTCAGTCTGGATGTATCTGTGTAGAGCCCCACGGTATTTCAGAACCAAATGTCGTTCAGAGTCTTTGATACCCAACTTGGTGCGCAAGGTATGGAAGGTATTGGTGAACTCCAGAACTGCTTGACCCCTCTCTTGCCATAGTGTGGTCCATCTCATGTACTGGTCCTCATAGTTGCCAACAGGGTAATACTGTTCTTTTACCGCATCACAAAAAAATTCCAAGTGGGATCGGCCCCATATATTCCAGACTCCTCTGTGGAACTTTGCTCGCAGTAAGTTTCCGACCAATGTTTGACATGAGGGAGAGCTTTAAGGAGTGCGAAGGTGATCTTTTCTTTGTCGGAAAAATTGTGAACAAAGAAATAACCTTCTAACAGAGTTAACCATTTTTCTAGGGCTTTTGCATCTATATGTCCTTCAAATACAGGTATATCAAAATTAACTTGTACCTTGAAAGGGGAGGTGCCTCCAAAGTGGCCGCTTGATGAAGATGCACCCGATGCTATCGGTAAGCATTGAAGGATGTGGGCAAAATTCTCCATCATTTCGTCCCTCTGTCGCGTGAGAGCTTGCTCAAGCAACAGATTGATAGGATCGTCTGCTCTGTAGTTTTTCTTTTCTTTTGCTATTGAGGGTTTCTTGGGTGTGCGAGAGCGATTGTCTTCAAGAGAGACAAGCTCGAGACCCAACTTTCTATACTCAGACCTCGTTGGGGACATGCATTGAAAAAATGATCAAGAGCAGCCTGCTCTGATACCACTGATCCAGATTATTTTTGACACCAAATGAGATCGGAGATATAATAAAGAAATGCACAAAGATATCGCAGATATTCAATAAGATAACATAAATGTATCAGAGATGCAACCATAAGCACAGATATATAGTAATACATTATTTCTATTAATGAAATAAATGTACAGACACTGTAAAAATACAAAGTGAAAGACTCGCTAGAATGGTGGCAGCTTCTCTCTGAGAAGAGATGTGACGGCTACTCGCATTCGCAAGAAGATGATTACAATGAGGCTCTGAAGGTATTTTTACAATAAACAGGAATGTCAAAAACCCTAGACATCGAAAAACCTAACCCTAGGAGATGGAGCACCAAAAGTCATGTGGGCCTCGTTTGGGTAAGTTAGTACATCAACTTCCCGGGGTCATAACTTTTGCATACGATCTACGTTTTAGGCGTATGATAGCTCGTTGGAAAGGTATCGTCGAGGAGATTCATTTTGGGGGCTCAATCATGACTTTAGTTATCATTTAGAAACTCGATCTTGAAAAACCTTCATTTAGGCCCTCAAAATGGCCCCGTAAGTTAAAACCTGCTAAAAATAGTAAATTGCCAAAATTGTCAGAAAATTGTTTTGAGCTAGTCGGAAAAGGTGGGTGGCCACCGATATCCACCTAGATCAATCCTCCCTCCTTAGGAAGCAATGGTCTCCATTGCGTTGAGTTCCCGGGGGGAGAGGGGAAAACATTTGCTGAATCTGCATCTTGGTGAGCTGCTTGTATTGTTGGAGACATCGCGCTGCTTAGTTTGTGGAAGTCTGTCATGAACCTGTTGAAGCTGAGGCTGTTCAACAAGTACATGAAAGGACGGTGTGCAGAAGGAATCTTTGCACTTTTCTGCAATCTCGTCGACCTGCTTCTGTTGGATAGAAGGTGTAGGGGGCGAGGCTGTAGTGGTTGCAGTGTCCTTTTGTTCCCCTTTTGAACAGATTGTGAAGAAGCTGAATTTTGTAGTATGAGATACTATCTTGTGACACTTTTTAGGTGGAACAATAGCTGGAACTACCTTTGGTATTCTGTAGAGATGATCCCCCAAAGTAACAATGACACTACGGGGTTGAGACTCATAAACAGCATGGAGTCTCCACATATATGGTTGGCCCAAGAGAACATCACAAACATCCAGTGGGGAAACATCACATAATACCTCATCCTTGAAGGGTTGGATGCCGTATGACAATCAACATTGTTGGCTGACACAGAGATCTCATCCTTGCCGAAGCCACCCTATGTTGTATGGCTGTGAGTGTGGTGATGTCAACAATCCCAACTTTCTAATGACCTCTGTTGAGATGAGGTTTTTCTGGCTTTTGCTATCAACAATAAAATGCAGTGGGGTCCCCTTCACCCACATCTGTGAATGAAAAAGGTGCTCTCCCTCTTCAGGATCTATTGGTTCTTTTGGTTGAATTGTTGCGGTCGCGACAATAGCAGTGGGGTCTGCGTCAATGATCTGTCCTTTACCAGTGTTTTCAGAATCAGATTCAGAATCAGGGTTCGGCTCCTTGTCTTTGATCTCGACCACCAATCACTGTTTTGAGCGACATTCATCGATGTTGTGCCAGGGGATTTTGTGGAAATCACACCATTTTCCGGTGTCCTTGGTTGTCTTCCCGTGACCCTTCTTTTCCTGTGTCTTGGACTGGTTTTCGGGAGACTGTTTATTAGGGTCGTCTTTGTCATACTTTGGTTGTTGCGGATTTGTAGATCTGAATTCCCGTTTGTTCTGGTGCTTAAATTTCTGCTCAATTTTAACAACATATCGATAAGCAACACCAAGTGATGAGATGTCCAGAAAATCCATTTTAGTCTGGATGTATCTGTGTAGAGCCCCATGGTATTTCAGAACCAAATGTCGTTCGGAGTCTTTGATACCCATCTTGGTGTGCAAGGTATGGAAGGTATTGGTGAACTTCGGAACTGCTTGACCCATCTCTTGCTGCAGTGTGGTCCATCTCATGTACTGGTCCTCATAGTTGCCAACAGGGTAATATTTTTCCTTTACCGCATCCACAAAAATATCCCAAGTGGGATCAACCCCATATATTCCAGACTCCTCTGTGGAACTTTTCTCGCAGTAAGTTTCCCACCAATGTTTGACATGAGGGAGAGCTTTAAAGAGTGCGAAGGTGATCTTTTCTTTGTCGGAAAAATTGTGAATAGAGAAATAACCTTCTAGCAGAGTTAACCATTTTTCTAGGGCTTCTGCATCTATCTGTCCTTCAAATACAGGAATATCAAAATTAACTTGTACCTTGAAAGGCGAGGTGCCTCCAAAGTGGCTGCTTGATCAATATGCACCCGATGCTATCGACAGACATTGAAGGATGTGGGAAAAATTCTCCATCATTTCGTCCCTTTGTCGCGTGAGAGCTTGCTCAAGAAATAGATTGATAGGATCGTCTGCTCCGTCGTTTTTATTTTCTTCCTCCATTGAGGGTTTCTTTGGTGTGCGAGAGCGATTGTATTCAAGAGAGACAAGATTGAGACCCAACTTTCTATACTTGGACCTCGTCAGGGACATGCACTGAAAAAACGATCAAGATCAGCCTGCTCTGATACCACTAATCCGGATTATTTTCGGCACGAAATGAGATCGGAGATATAATAAAGAAATGCACAAAGATATCACAGATATTCAATAAGATAACATAAATGTATCATAGATGCAACCATAAACACAGATATACAGTAATACATGATTTCTATTAATGAAAGAAATGTATAGAGACTGTAAAAATATAGAGTGAAAGACTCGCTAGAATGGTGACAGTTTATCTCTGAGAAGAGATGTGATGGCTACTCACATTCACAAGAAGATGATTACAATGAGGCTCTAAAGGCCTTTTTACAATAAAAAGGAATGCCAAAAACCCTAGACATCAAAAAACCTAACCCTAGGAGATGGAGCGCCAAAAGTCATGTGGGCCTCGTTTGGGTAAGTTAGTACATCAACTTCCCGGGGTCGTAACTTTTGCATACGATCTTCGTTTTAGGCGTATGATAGCTCGTTGGAAAGGTATCATCGAGGAGATTCATTTTGGGGGCTCGATTATTCCTTTATGTATCATTTAGAACCTCAATCTCGAAAAACTTTCATTTAGGCCCTCAAAATGGCCCCGTAAGTTAAAACCTGCTAAAAATAGTAAATTGTCAAAATTGCCAGAAAACTGTTTTGAGCCAGTCGAAAAAGGTGGGTGGCCACCGATATCCACCTGGATCATACAGGGTATACATAGCTTTCTCAGAAAGCTTGTAACCCTATCCTCTGCCAAACCAAGGGCTAACCCCAATCCAAACCTTTTCCCCAATTCCAACCTTCCAAACCAACCCCAATCCGAACCTTTTCCCCATCTCCAACAAAGTGATTTATGAGTAAGAAGTCAATGAATATTTTAAATTTCAAAGCATGTTTTGGTGTCTAAAATCAAATGAGAATTAATTAAATATTGACCATGATTATAAGCATTAGTGTGAGTTTGATCTAGGAGTATATGGCTCAACACCTAATTATTTAACTATTGCCATCATTATAGGTAAATGGCTCAACCATTACCTATGGTTATGGGTTTGACAAAGAGTAATTTATTAATTAGTCAAGTATTGGCTATGATTTTAAACATTAGTGTGAATTTGATCTAGGAATATATGGATCAACACATAATTATTTAAGTATTGGTCATCATTATAAGTAAATAGCTCAACCATTACCTATGGTCATGGGTTTGAAAAAGAGTAATTTATTAATTAGTTAAGTATTGACCATGATTATAAACATTAGTGTGAATTTGATCTAGGAGTATATGACTCAACACGTAATTATTTAAGTATTTCCCATCATTATAAGTAAATGGCTCAACCATTACCTATAGTCATGGGTTTGAAAGAGAGTAATTTATTAATTAGTTAAGTATTGGCCATGATTATAAACATTAGTGTGAATTTGATCTAGGAGTATATGGATCAACACCCAATTATTTAAGTATTAGCCATCATTATAAGTAAATGGCTCAACCATTACCTATGGTCATGGGTTTGAAAAAGAATAATTTATTAATTAGTTAAGTATTGACCATGATTATAAACATTAGTGTGAATTTGATCTAGGAGTATATGGCTCAACACCTAATTATTTAAGTATTGGTCATCATTATAAGTAAATGGGCTCAACCATTACCTATGGTCATGGGTTTGAAAAAGAGTAATTTATTAATTAGTTAAGTATTGGCCATGAATATAAACACTAGTGTGGATTTGATCTATGAGTATATGGCTCAACACCTAATTATTTAAGTATTGGCCATCATTATAAGTAAATGGATCAACCATTACCTATGGTCATGGGTTTTACAAAGAGTAATTTATTATATAGTAAAGGTGAAATACATAGACACAAGGAATGAATTTTACATCATCACATGGCAACTAAATCAAAGAGTTTATCTAAATTCTTATAGTTTTATATGTGAATATATATGATATGACATATCTTACCTCAAAGCATATTTTGGTGTTTAAAATCTATTGAGAATTAGTTTTAAGTAGGTTTAGTGCTATTAATAATTACATCTCCAACAAAGTGATTTATGGGTTTAAGAAGTCAATGAATATCTTAAATCTCAATGCATGTTTTGGTGTTTACCATTTCAATGTGATAGATGCCTGAGGGTTTTATGAGAAAATAAATTGTGTTTATAGTATGATGTTATAACCATTCTTGAGCTTCTTTAGCTTCTTTAAGTGGTCTCGAGGACATATGGGGAACCACATATTTAATAATTGAGTTCACCAATTGAGATCTAGTTTTATGTGCAAAAATGTAAATAAAGCTCAATAAGTTACAATTAATCAAAAATAACATTCTTTGAATGGACCACCAAAAAAAAAAAAAAAATATGATTCTAGAATGTTACATATCCATATATATGTATACTTGATGCAAAATAAAAAATTCTAGAATGTCACTTGTTTAAGAAAATCGTAATGGTATGCCATCTTCAACTATTTGTTCATGATCGACTTTTGGCATTTCCCATTTTCTAACTTTTGATATTTTCCTTGATTGAACCTCTATTAACTTTATGTACACTGCACATACCAAATGACTATATTGACAACTTATGACATTCAACTAATAGTCTTGAAAATGAACATGAATATAGGTTTGATGGGTTTCTTGAAAAAAATAGCCTTTTAATCCGATGGATCCTCTTTCATATATAAAATCGTTATCATCAAAATCTGCTAATAATTTCATCTTTCCTTGTGTGCATCACATCAAATAATATTTAATGTTTTCATTGTTGTCTACGGGTGCAACCACAACAAAGATATCTCATGCAAATAACTCATCATGTTCCAACAAACAATTAACTCATCGTTAGATCAACACACATGCACACAATTGTACTATATATAAATTTTATATATCCCTAGTACATGTAAATCTACATTGTTTAAGCATAAAAAATATGTTTGAACAATTGAATCATAAATTACCTTCTCTAACAAGATCAGAAACTCTATCACCATCAATTGACACTATAGTTTCATTTGATTCAATCTCCTCTAAGCTTGCAAGTGACATTTTCCCCTTTGTATTAATTTCAATGTCTCTCAAAGCTTTAACATATTTCTCAGTTTCATTTTTACAAATGTTTGTGGATTCTGTGTCCTCTATGCGAACTGAACAAAAACAAGATTCATTTCTTCCATCAAATGCAAACACATTTTGGAAGGGTTTTGTTTTAATTGAATGCAATTTTCAAGTCCCATGTATTGTACTGGCCTCATATGGGATTGATCTATCTATATCTTGGATGACAATATGCCAAAAAACACTGCACACGGTTCAAGAATAATTTATTTAAATATAAATATGAAATGTCAACAATACACATGTTAAAAACAAGAACTTATTAACTTTCTCTATTGAACATGATTGGAAATCATATTTTTGAATGAGAATAAAATATCATGTGTATACAACATATATATACACACATGTGCACATCCTTTGACAAATTATTTTCATGGCTTAGTGCCTGTTTGCACCATTCAACAACTTGATAAGTTAGATTCAAATCGAATTACATGAGGGTTCATCTGATACCTTCAAAGTGCTTATTTTACACATGCCCCTGCGTCATAATGCTCTCCTTCTCCATGACCAATCTCAAAGAAATTTCAACAATGTGTAATGTTTGATTTCTTGTGAAGACGACACAACCAATGGAATGATTGTGAAGATTTGAATTGACTCGCACATCCATTTGACCATATCCAATGTTGATCGAATCCGATACCATAGTTTTTCAATGAATCATGAAATTTATCAAAGCAATGTTGTACATAATGTGCATCGTGTGTTCGATAATCACTTCTATAAAAATGATATTCTTTAATAACATGTCGATTTTAATTGGTGATTTCTATGTTATCAACACTTTGTTGAGCATGTCTATATAGAACACGGAAAAATATAGAGATTTGATCAGAATGATAATATTCACTTTGTATTTTTTTTTGTGCAGTGAATGTGTAATTGTTTGCAAAATCAACTACAAACAAAATCGTCCCTGGTGGAAGCACTTCACGGGATTGTTTGAATTGTAGGTCTTTCCATCGAGCTCTATGTGAATTTTTGGTGCATTTATAAATTTATTTCTCAAACTTCTTCAACAAATTTATCACACAGATTTTATCCACTTTCAAATCAATCCTTTTAGAAACATGATGCAGACCCCCCTTCTCTCCTAAGGGATGCACAACCTCCCAGTCTAGGATCGATCAAGAACTGAGTCTGATTGACTCTTTGGGTCTCTGATAGACTCCAAACCCACTTACATAGGTCTTTTCCCCAAATGCGCAGGTCGTATGAGACCCGCAACTTCTCTACTGAGCGTTGTTCGAACCTCAATGCTAAACGGGTGCTAGCTCTTCTCTAGCTAAGCCCCTTCCTCCTTGTGACCACGGTTATGACCACTTGCTTGACTCAAAAAGTGCTTCACAATTTCGCGTATCGGGGCTTTGTGTGCGAGCCACCTCGACCCTCTTGACTTATAAAAATCCCAACAAGGGCCTAGCGTTTGCTAGCTCCTCCCTTATCCTCTTTTCATATGACCCCTTGCTATGACCTGGGGCCAAACCTCCGAGCGCGTCGGGATTTCGTGTGTTAGAGATTCACGATGTGAGGCACCTCCGTCCTCCCTATGTCTGAACTCCTAATGTTTCATATCTGACGATCCAGATCCTTCCTCGGTCCAATGGCTCAGATCAAGTCATGATTTCGCATTTCGCGATTTCTCACGACTCAACCTTTGACTCATCTGAGTCACGAGTCAGTGAAACACCGATCTCTCACCACGTGTCCTCCTTGACGATGGACGATCCCGATGATTTCAGAACGATCAACAACTGTGATCCTTTCGTGAGTCTGCACTTCACGAATCCTCATGAATCTACCCTTTGACCTTTCCACTCTGCGAGTGAGCGAAATGCTTCTCTCTTGCCACGTGTCCTATATTGATGGACGGTTCCGATGATTTCGTAATTTCGTGACCTTGTTCCTCCTGCGTACTTTCAAGGGTTTAATGTTAGAACACTTTACCTTGATCGGATGGCTACGATTCTCTTGTGCTCAGACCGAACGGTTGAGATCCTTCCTCCTTTGCGCTTTCCCCTCGTTGTCTGGACACTGGTCGGATGGTCCAGATTTCCCCCCCTGAACTTACGTTTTCTTCAGACTTAGAAGATTTTTGAAGGATTCAAAGGCTTCGACCTTTTCCCTTCATGTGAGTTCATTTCTTGGATATTGTTAACACTTATGATAAGTGTTATTCCTCTTGCGCTTTGTCTCGTGAAGACTTCGACTTCCCATGCACTCCTTGAGTTTCAGGGATTTCAATAACTCAAATCCTAAGGATTTCTCGAAGAGAAATTCCTCTCATCCTCCTGGCATTCTCCTTTCATGGATTCTTCGACTTCTTGCAAATTCCCTTCGACTCTTATTCAAATCTCGGATCTGTGCACTCCTTGCCCCAGACCTTTATGCAAGGTTTGAATTCTTGCGGAAGACTGTGCACGCCTTGCAACAATCTCTTTGCACTCCTTGCAAAGGGAAATTTTTGTGTTATCTCTTCTGATATTCAGAACCGAAATAGATCCCGTTAACGCACTCCTTGAGTTTTGTGTGCACACCTTGCACCACTCGACAAAAAATAAACAATTCAAACTTATCCTAACATTCACAGTTCCATTTCCTCACAACGAAATTCATTCATTCATTCATGAAAACACAATAACAGAGAATTGCAAACAATGTTCACACCATGCATTGGATCAATTTCCCTCTGTTATATTCATAAGTGAAAATGGTTACAATTTTGATCAAAACAAAAACTGAAACTCAGAAATCTCCTACTAACTTTTGAACTCCCAACTCCTAACTAACCAACTAGCCTCATTTGGACGTACAAAGCCTCTATTTATCTCAGATGGCTCTTAGGGTTCCCCCTGACTACTTGTCTACATCAAAAATTTTCCCGACAACTATCTTAGTCCAGTTGCATTCCAGAGCCGAAGTGGAATCTCCCACTTCGCTCGTAATCGTTCAAGCGTGTCTCAAAGGCTTTTTCGGTGCTGAGTTCAAGCGTGTCTCAAAAGATTAATTACAGCGCTGAGTTAAGGCATACTTCAAAATATCTGCTGTAACTTCCAGCGTTGAGCTCCCGTATAGATTCCCAGACGCTGATAGGTCTTGCTCTATGCGATTGCCAGCGATGATCCTGCATCATACTCCCCTTGAAAAAAATTTATGGACTCTTGTCCATGAGCTCTCTTGCACTAAATTTCTATGCTTCTGGATAGCAACTTCATTTTCCCAACTGACATATTCTATTGGGTGTCCCTTCCACTTGAATAGATACTCAAAATAGGTCTTCCTTCTGGTCTTCTTGCCAATCCTCTGATCAACGATCTTTTCCATCTGTGGTCTTTCTATTATAGGCATTTTCTTCTCCCACTGGATCTTCTCTTGATATTTTGATCCCTCTATGTCACCTTTCCTGTAAGGGTACAGGTCTGAAACATTGAATATGGGCGATATGCTCACATCATCTGGCGGCTCAATCTCATAGGCGTTTGCATCAAACTTCCTCAAGATCTTAGATTTTCTTATATTCTTCATCTTTAACTTGTTATATGTTCCCCTAGGGAACCTTTCTTTCCTGAGATGTGCCAGAACCTGATCTCCCACTTCAAATTGAAGTTCTCTATGATGTTGATCTGCTTTGTGCTTGTATTCCTGGTTAGAACTTTGCAACTGTCCTCTGATATGGCTATGGAGCTTCTGCATTTCTGCAACAAAATCTTCTTCTTCAATGCTCCTGATCTCACTCTGTTCCAAGTCTCTCAACTCAGATACTCCCCTGTGTTTCATTCCATACAATATTTGGAATGGGCTCTTTCCAGTGCTCATGTTTGGTGAGTCATTGTATGCAAATTCCGCTTGAAGTAGAATCTGATCCCACTGATTATGGTGTTCAGTGACCAGACTTTTCAATAAGTGTCCCAAAATTTTGTTTACCATCTCAATCTGTCCATCTGTCTGAGGGTGATAGGCTGAGATGAAGGACAAATATGTCCCCAACTTGTTCCACAGTGTTCTCCAAAAGTGACCAACAAATTTTGTGTCTCTGTCCGATGCAATGCTTCTAGGTAGGCCATGAAGTCTCACAACTTCCTTGAAAAACAAATTTGCAACATGCGTTGCATCACTGGTCTTCTGGCATGGGATGAAGTGTGTCATCTTTGAAAATCTATCCAACACCACAAATATGCAATCAAATCCTCTTTGTGTTCTTGGCAATCCCAACACAAAATCCATGCTTATTACATCCCAAGGCCTCTCTGGTATTGGCAATGGTTGATATAATCCAATGTTCTGTCTTTTTCCTTTTGCATGTTGGTAGATTCTACATGTGTTCACAAATTTTATCACTTCTGTTCTCATACCTGGCCAATAGTATGAACTTCTCAACTGTGGAAACATTTTATCATGGCCAAAATGTCCAACCTATCCTCCACTATGTTTTTCTTTCAAAAGGTTATCCCTCATTGACCATTTTGGTATGCACAATTGATTTCCCTTGAACATCAATCCCTCTTGAATAATGTACTATGTCCACTAGCTTCTGTCTCTCAACATAGGATTTGCACATGTTTCATATGCTTCCTTGAAGTCTGTATCATCACAATACATGTCCCTAAGGTGTTCAAACCCCAAGGTCTTCACCTGGAATTCCTGCAGAATCAGACATCTCTTTCTTAATGCATCAACAACCTTGTTAATATTTCCAGCGATATGTTTTATGACAAAAGTAAAATTCTGCATAAACTCAATCCATTTTGCATGCCTTTGATTCAATTTTTCCTGTTTGGTTCTGAATTGTAAAGCCTAGTTATCGCTATACAAGACAAATTCTTGGGGGACAAGATAGTCTCTCCACTTCTTCTAGGCTTGAATTATGACATAAAACTCCTTGTCATACGTGGAGTATTTTCTCTTGGTCTCATTCATCTTCTCACTGAAATATGCAACAGGTCTGTTATCCTAACTCAAAACTACTCCTATTTCAACTCCACTTGCATCACATCTCACCTGAAATGTCTTTTCAAAATTTGGCAAGACCAGAATTGGTCGTTCTATTATCTTCTCCTTCAGTATATTGAAGGTTCTCTCAGCCTCTTATGTCCATTTAAAAGACTTGTGCTTCTTCTTTACTGTATCCATCATTGGCGCACAAATTTCACTGAAGTCTCTGATGAACTTCCTATAAAAACTTGCTAATCCATGGAATCTCCTTACCTTGAACATGCTTCTTGGTGACGACCACTCTTTGATCGCTTTCACCTTCTCTGGATCCATCTTCAGTTCATTTGAAGAGATCACAAAACCCAAATAAATGAGTTTCGTATTCATAAAAGAGGACTTCTTCAAATTTATCAACAACTTCTCGTGTTGTAGCCTCCTCATCACTAGTGTTAGGTGCCTCAAATGCTCTTCTTTAGTCCCTCTAAAGATCAATATATCATCCAAATACACAACCACAAACTTGCCAATGAAATCTTTCGGGATTTCATTCATCAACCTCATAAAAGTACTCGGGGCATTTGTTAAGCCAAATGGCATAACAAGCCACTCATACAAACCTTCGTTTGTCTTAAAGACTATTTTCCACTCATCACCTTCTCTCATCCTGATCTAGTGATATCCACTTTTCAAATCTATTTTGGAAAATAAATTTGCTCCACTTAAGAAATCCATTAAATCATCCATTATTGGTAAAGGAAATCTATAACTGATGGTGATCTTGTTAATGTCTCTTGAGTCTGTACACATTCTCCATCCTCCATCCTTCTTTGGACTCAACACAGTTGGTAATGTGAATGGACTCAAGCTCTCTCTGACCAAACCCTTGTCTAACAATTCCTGGACTTGGTTCTTCACCTCCTCATTCTCTCGAGGCGTCAATCTGTATGTTGCTCTGTTTGGAAGACTTGCTCCTGGTATCAAATCGATATGGTGATTGATACTCCCGATGGGTGGCAATGAGTTAGGTAGCTCATCCACCACTATGTCAACAAAATTATCCAATAATTCCTGAACTTCTTCAGGCAAATCATCCATTGTAGTACTTGTGAGGATAACTCTAGGTTTCCTCACCACAACAAACTGCATCTCTTGTTTTTCCTTGACTTCTTTCAGGAGTTCCTTCCCACTCATGAGAAGTATGCTTGTGTTGGCTTCCTCTTTCAACTTCTTCTCCTCTATTGGAAGCAACATATGTGTTCTACTATTCTTCTCCAAAGTGTATTTATTTTTCCTCCCATCATGGATGACTTTCCTATCAAACTGCCACGGTCTTCCCAACAAAATATGGCATACATCCATGGGAATTACATCACATAGAATTTCATCTCTATATCCTCCTATATTAAACTCAACCAAGCATTGTTTAATAACCATTACCTAGTGTCCTTTCTACAACCATGAGACTTTGTATGGCTTTGGATGTGTAGTTGTCTCTAGCTCCAATTTCTCCACCATCTTCGTGGATAATAGGTTATCAATGCTCCCACTGTCAATTATCACCTTGCATACTCTGTCTTTAGTCTTGCAAGATGTTATGAAGAGACTTTTCCTCTGCACCGACTTCTCAACTTCTGGCTCTGGTTTTAAGAGAACCTTTCTCAACATCAGGGATCTCCCATCCTCTGCTCCTTCTGCTTCAACATTTCCTCTCTGTGCTTCTGAAATGTGAGCTTCACTTCCTCCTTATTTCTTCTTCTCAAGACATTCCCAAGACATATGTCCCATATTTCCATAGGCACAACATCTTACTTCTCCTCGTCCTCTTCTTCCTCTTCCTCTAGAAGAATTTATTCCACCACCTTGTCTTTCTCGAGAACTTCCTCCTCTTTCCGAGTGACTGTGTGGTTTCTTAGTCTTGTCCTTAGACTTATGTGCCTTCTCATGGGTAACTCCCTTACCTCTGTTTGGGGCTAGGATTTTACCTCTTCCTCTGCCTTCAACACAAACTGATAAGAATCCTCCATTGTCCTTATTGACAACATGCTGAGCTCATCCTAGATTTCATACCTTAGGCCATTTCTATATCTGACAAATTTTTCTTTATCTCTCTCCCTTTGTCCAGTTTTGATGTTCAGCCTATAGAAATCCTCTGTGTATGCCTTAACTGTCATACCTTCCTGTCTCAGGTTTAGCATCTTCCAGAACAGATTGATTTGATAATCTTTGGGCATGAACTTAGCCTTCATCTTGGCTACCATTATGTCCCAACTCTTTATCCTTTGTTTTCTCTTGCTTCTCCTCTCATCCTATAGTTCATCCCACCACAGTGATGAATGTCCTTTTAGTCTGGTGACAACCCATTTCACCTTTTTCTCTTCATCAACCTCTTCATATTCGAAGTGTTTATCCATGGATCTTACCCAATCTAGCATCTCTTCAACATCTACATTTCCTTCATACATTGGGACCTCTATCTTGGCTCTGCCTCCCAATCTAGCAACTACTCTCAAGAAGTGTTCTTTGGCAACATTCTCTCTTGCAGCTTCTTCGACGACATTCCTGCCCACAACTTCTTCGCTCTTTGCATCACTGATGTCTCCAGTATCAGGTTCTCTTCTTTGTGTTGCCTCCATTGCCTCTAATCATGCACAAAGTTCTCGCGCCTCCTTGGTGGCATTGTGTTGATTGTTTGTCACACACAGAGTATAACTTTGAGTTCTTTCTGTCTCCTCTCCTTTACCTGTTGTCTGCAAGCAAAACTTCAGCTCTAATACCACTTGATGGTATCAGACTATATTCCTTCACCGTCCCTCTTTTGTCTGTGGTCTACAAACAAATTTTTTTAGCTTTGATACCACTTGATGTAGACCCCCCTTATTTCCTAAGGGTTGCGTGACCTCTCGGTCTAGGATCGATCAAAAACTGAGTTTGATTGACTCTTTGGGTCTCTACTAGACTCCAAACCCACTTACATAGGTCCTTTCCCCAAATGCGCAGGTCGTATGAGACCTGCGGCTTCTCTCCTGAGCGTTGTTTGAACCTCAACGCCAAATGGGTGCTATCTCTTCTCTGGCTAAGCCCCTTCCTCCTTGTGACCACGATTATGACCACTCTCCTGACTCAAAAGGCGCTTCGTGATTTCACATATCGGGCCTTTGCGTGCGAGTCACCTCAACCTTCCTGACTTTCGAAAATCCCAACAAGGGCCTAGCGTTCTCTAGCTCCCTCCTTATCCTCTTTCCATATGACCCCTCGCTATGACCTGGGGCCAAACCTTCAAGCGCGTCGGGATTTCGCGTGTCAAGGATTCCCAATGTGAGGCACCTCTGTCCTCGCGATGTCCGAACTCCCGATGTTTCAGATCTGATGGTCCAGATCCTTCCTCGGTCCAATGGCTCAGATCAAGTCATGATTTCGCATTTTGTGAGTTCTCACGACTCAACCTTTGACTCCTCCGAGTCATGATTCAGTGAAACATTGATCTCTCACCACGTGTTCTCCTTGACGATGGACAGTCTCAATGATTTCAAAACAATCAATGACTGTGATCCTTTCATGAGTCCGCACTTCGTCAATCCTTACGACTCTACCCTTTGACCTTTCCACTCGCCGAGTCAACGAAATGTTGTTCTCTCGCCACATGTCCTGTCTTGATGGATGGTTCCGATGATTTCAGAATTTTGTGACCTTGTTCCTCCTGCATACTTTCAAGGGTTGAATGTTAGAGCACTTTACCTTGATCAAATGGCTACGATTCACTTGCGCTCAGACTGAACGACTGACACCTACCTCGAGAAATGTGTCATGTATTTAGGTGGTTTTTTGGCACATGGTTTTTTGCCGATGGTTTTCTATTTTCGGTTAAGGAATTAGGGTTTTGGACTAATCCAGGTCATTGGGTTAGGGTTTTGGATGTCGCTAGCTCCTATATGTATATTGTATTGTAAACAATGTAACACTATGAATGAATATAAAATATGCTAGTTTTTTCGGTTTGGGTTTCCATGGGGAAAATCTCTGTGTAATGTTTGTATTTGCCATTGTATATTTTCTGAATATCTGTTTGCAGTAGATATTGTACAAGGTTAGGATTTACACTACTGATGTATTCATATCTCTTCCAATTGATTGTTATATTGAACAAATATTGATCATTCATATCAATAGGATACTTGGAGTGAAATAAAATTAAATTTCCACAACGATCACATTTTTTTCCACCAACAAATTTTTGTTGGTAAAATAATTCATCACCTTCTCTTTCACATAGAATTTTGGATAGAAAACCACGGATTGTGGAAGGAGGTGAACTTGCCCAGAATGTTTTACCAAAATAAAAAAAGTGTCGTAATATAACTCAAATACCACATGATAATGACAACAACAAGTGTCATGAACAATGATGGGTCTAACAAACCATGGGTTTTGTTGCACAAATGTATTGATGGACATTTTAACTTCTTTGTTCTTTTCTTTGAACTTATTGAACAATTCTGTTTGTGTCATTGACAATATATGTTTTGCATGTTCTTCATATTCACTTCGTGCTATTCTTTGTCGCAACACATCCCTTGTATGTGGTGAAACATGAGATTTTGTCAACCAATAATTACGGGCCAATTCTTTAACATTTTTTGCAAGTCTGTCTTTGTAGAGTTGTCTAGAAATAATTGTCCAACAAGTAAATTCATCATTTGCATATATTTACAATTGGAATTGTCCATGTTTGTACAATGTTTTTCTTGAGGTTCCCATTGCTTTTTCCATGTGTTGTGTCAAACGATATTTTATATTTCTAGATGGAACAATTGTTGTTTGTATTACTCTATGTTCAACAATGACATCTTTTTTTCAAGATTTTCCAAAAGATTTTAATGTGCTAGTTATATTCTCAAAGACATTTTGTTTCACCTTTTATCTTTTGTCGACTTTTGAATACCCAATAATGATCTAGCTTCTTTTATTTTTTTTGACCTTATTAGGCCTCTCAAAAGTTGAGCTTGTGTTTCTATGGATTCATCTTTGAAAAAAGTATTATACATATTCTTAACATGATATCTTATAATATGGTCATGTTTTTTCTCCCCAAATTTGTAAGTATCAACATTTTTTAACATTTCATCATCAATGTTGATATCTCCGGCATATTTTAATTTAACCAGATCATAAATTAACTAAACTCTACAAGTGTTCATCTTCTATTATCTAAGTTTATGTACATACCTATAGGTGATTCAACATTTTCTTCAATTTCAGTTTCAATGACTTCATTGATGTTATTAGGCAAATCTATTTTTGTTTTATGAAAAATATTAAATTCAAATTACAATCAATTATATTAAAAAATAATTTAAATTTGAATTCTAAACTTAATCTAGACAATATGTTTGCATCCCTGGTTAGACTTCTTCTTGTTGAGAATCAGGACGTAAATCTCTATTTACATCATCATTAATTCTTCCTTCAATATTTTCACGTTCTCATTTCTTTCTCCAATAATACTCTTTCACTTGTTCGTTATGGCGAGTTTCATCTTGAGTGCGATCATATTTTCTCTTGCACAAAATTTTGTTGACCATGATTATTCAATATATAAAGGTTTTAAAAAATTCAACATTTTATAATATGAAATAAAATTTCAAACCTCAAATATTATAGCTCAAAAACACTTTTTTTTTAAATAAATAAAAAAAAATGGATTTTATAATCATATTGTAAAAGATTTGGAAAAAATTGCTCAATAAACTAAAATGTTTTTAAAATAAATTTTGCATAAAAAGTAGATTTTAAAGAAAATTAAAAAAAACCTTTGATCTTCAAAAACTTCATTGTGACAAAAATTATTCAAAAACAATATCAAGAATTTGATAGGAATTGTTTAAAAAAACTTACTTTCAATTTGTTTCTCTTTGATATAGTAAGGAATTGCTTATGAAAGCGTTCACCTTAAAAATAATGTTCAAGAAAGCCTCCACCTTGAAAATAATGTTCAATAAAGCCTTCAATATAAAAATTGTTGCTCCAATAAAAACAATAAAAACCTTGTTTCAAACAGCGAAAAAGTTGCTCCAAACTTCTCTTTAGTGGCTCTACATAAGCAAAAATATGAACTAAGGGAATGAATTGTGCAAAAGATGTTCGATCGAAAGCATATTTATATGATTTCGTGCCAAATAATATGCCAAACGGTGCATTCCTTCGTTTCCATCTCTTTAGTGGCTCCACATAAGCAAAAATATGGAGTGAGGTTGTGCAAAAGAAGTTCGGCTGAAAGCATATTTATATGATTTCACTCCAAACGATGCATCGCTTCATTTCTTTTCGGTCGATGAAATTTTGACACCACCTTTTCAGCCAAAAAGATTCTGTTTTGGCCGAAAGATTGAAAGTTCATTTATTTCTAAAGAATTCCATTAAAAAACATCTTTTGGCCGAAAACCTGCAACTGGGACAGTTTATAGAAAACTCCCAATTCTCTCCATCTTACTTCAACTTTGGAGGTAGCAGACTCCGACAAATACAAAGAATTTAGTTTTGGAACTGATACCAACATTTTTAGAAATGAATCTACTTTCATTTGATATAATTTAAATTCATTTTCATTGTTTTAGCTAATTTTAATTAGTTTTTCAAAAAAATCATAGCATAATATTTTTAGGTGACATTATGATTCAATAAAATGAAAAATTCATTTCTGTAAAAACACATAGTGGAAAATTATGGAAAATTTATATTAATAAGGTTTATATTGTTCTCTTCAAAAGGATGTTTTTAGATTTTACTTTTAATTAAAAAAATAATAAAATTACATGACGGATAAAAAAATGTGTTTAAAATCTGCAACTTTTTCAGATTGGTCAACTTAAAAAAATTGTAGAAACTATAATGTTTATCCGTTAGATTCAAAACTATAGTAAGCATAAAATAGAGTCTCTATAGATTGTTGCAACATATTTCTTTTGTCAAAAACAAAAGTTTAATAATGGATACATTGTTGGGGAAATACATAACTCATTATCATTCCCTTCATTTTAAAGAACATATTGTCAAACAATTGCTAAGTTGACATATCAGATCTCAATAAAAAAAAATTGAAAAATAGTCAATAGAAATCTAACAAAATTCTTGATAAGGTTTTATTTGCTGTACAATGAAATTCTAAATAAAAAAAATACTTTTATTTACCGGAAGTTGAAGAATTTGTGAAATATAATTTTTTTTCTCAAAAAACAAGGAAAATAGACATCCACATTCATGATTTTACCCGTTGTGTATCACTGCCACTTTGAATGGAATAAATAACTAGTACTTATGATGTGGGATATACATGGTCTTCAAACCTTCCACGAGCAGAGTGCAAAGCCAAAGAAAAGTTGCAGGTCGCTAACTCGATCTTCGACTCTGACCCTTTAGCTGGATCCTCCTCCTCATCATCATCAATCCATCCGTCCATCCATCCATCCAGTCCAAATTCGATCATAACATGGTTGAAGTGCTTTCTCTTTACATTAGCTGAAATGTTTATAACCACCGATATTCCACTTCCATTAAAATAAATTAATGGTTGTTGCACTTCCATGAGAGAATAGTGGTGCTCGCCATCTATAATCCAATCACTGGCTATGATATTCACGATACGCTCCGCCATATTAGTACAACACTCATCATCACCCTTCACAAGGAAGGAAACACCAAAGAAACCATTCTTAACAATGTCAATGGCTCCTGGGTAAGTATTTATACAGTCATGAGTAAAGTATAGAAACACATGTTCTTGAAGTTCATACACTGAATATATATATATATATATATATATATATATATATATATATATATATAACCACTATTGAATACTCTTCCAATTAGAAAAAGAGATGACAAAACCCTCAATCCCCTTTAAATTCAATTCTAATTGGCCGTTGGAGGAATAATTTATCAATATAGTCATATCTACATGGAAGCACTATGATGTCATTGCAAGAGAATTAGGCAGCATTCAATTTGCAAGTTAAATTAAAGAAGTAAAAAAGGTCGTATCATATTGGGCCTATTCCAAGAGAATAAAAGATGATCAAGAACTAGTTGTAGTGGAGACCAACATTGCATAAATACACAAAGAATAATATGCAAGCTCCAAAGATGAAGAAAAAGGAAAGCTTAAAAACTCTAGAGCAAAGGAGGAGGAGGAAGCTCCTAGCAGAAAAAGAATATATGTGGAGACTAAAGAGTTGAGTAACATGTTTAGCTCAAGGTGATGAGAACACACATTTTTTCACAAGCATGCTAACTACAAGCAAAACATAAACACAATATGGGAGACAACCAAAGAAGATGGGACACAAGTACCTGATTTAAAGACATTGTTGAACTTGAAATAGCTTATTTTAAGGATATCTATAAGGAGGGTGATAAAATAAACATAGTACAAATTTTCAGGATTACCTCCTTCTTTCCTATATTTGTGGAAGAGGAATTCAATGAGAATTTGATGGTTCCAATAACAAAAGAAGAATTACAAATAGTTGTGCAGATCTTCCAAAATGAAAAAATCCGTGGCTCGAATGGATAGACAAATGAATTCTTCCTAGGATTATATGAACTTCTAGAAGAGGATCCATTGAGGATTGTTGAAGAATCAAGAATCATAGGTAGGGTCCTGGGAACCTTCAAGTCCACCTTTTTGGCTCCAATTCTTACGAAATACAAGCCTAAATCCTTCAATGACTTCAAGCTTATATCATTGTGTAATTGTATCTACAAGATCATAGATTTAAAAGTCATAACTCTAAGGGTAGTTTTTTTTAGCTAAATCCTTCTCCTTTGAACATTTTTTTTCGTTCCAGGTAAACAAATTCATGATGCAATAAGAGAAACTCAAGAAGGATCCACTCTATAAAAAATAAGAAACAATATGCCTTGGTGTTAAAATTTAACCTCTCCATGGAATATGATAAAGTGAATTGGATCCATATAATGTTAATGCCTATCTATATTGGGTGCAATGCACATCTAATCAATTGGATCATGAGATACCTCTCCTTAGTTTCCTTTGCTATAATAATCATTGGTTCAAACTCTAATTTATTCAAGCCATCTAGAGGCCTCATGCAATGAAACCCTCTGGCATCATTTATTTTCCTAATCATAGTTGTGGGTCTCAATAGGCCTATGGGGTATTTGTTGGTAAAGCCTTTTGGACCTTAGGTTTGAAACCACAAGACAACAATTGGTTTTGTTTCCAAGACCTAAAGGTTTTGTGCTACATGTTGAAGGAGGGACATGATGTGGAAACCTTCCAAAAGGAAATAGAATAATGGATCTCTGAGAAGGATGAAGAGTTTGCTTAATGTGAGACCAAGAATTTGTAGATCCACCTCGAGTGATGGAAACAAAGGTACACATATTCAGATCTACATGAAATTTTCTTTGCCAATCTTTCTTATTTATTGCATGAATGGATACCAAGACATATAGAGATTAAATTTGTATGGAGAGCCCAAGAATAATTGGTTTAGGACCAAGACACGATCAACAGTTTGAGATCCATGGATAATGATTGGTCCAGAGCCATTGATTTCTAGTTTGATCATGTGAAAGAAGGGTATATCATTGAGTTTGTTGTTGAATGCAACAAATCTTTTAGTAATGTTGACAAAAATCTTGTAGTCGACCCTAGAAGGATACCGTTGGAGGAAATATCTTTGTGGATCCAAATGTTATTTGTAGAGAAGGAGATGATGCACTTAGAGCCTACTAGGATGGAGGAGTAAACCCCCCTGCGCGAGGGGGGGGGGTGTTGGAAATATGGAAAAAAGAAAATGAGATGAGGTGAGAGAGAATGGATCTAGAAGAGTAGAGGAGAAGAAGAGATGAGAGATACATAAGAATATCTGAGCTAAGGAGGAAACTAGAGTAGAGAAGCAAAGAATCAAAGCAAGCAAGTTTGATTTGTGGTTTTTAACGAATCAAAGCTGAAGAAACAAAGGCCTAACATGGTGATGGTAGTTCTAAACTTACCCCTCCCCTCCCTTCTTTCAAGGCACCGAGTGGGTAAGTTAAAACAACCTTTATCCACATTCCCGCTAAAGACAAGTTGCATCCCAATATAATTAGTAAAGCAATAAAAACGGGAAGGAGTTAAAAAAATCAATTTCGATTCCTAATGAATGCCTTCTACATAGCTATCTACTCTTTCCAAGAAACAAACTTGATTCTCAACGACGTTGCAACATAGTGTTGGCCTCTGCATTTATATTCTCAACGTCGTTGCAACATGTCGTTGTGGGATTAGCAGAACATCACGTGACATAGAAAAGACAAAGATTTTAGCTTATGTTACCGACTGCACCACCAACTCCAACATTGTGCTACTCTATTTGATACATGGTTAATGTACGTGATATGGTACATATTTATTACATGGTTAATGTACATGACATGGTACATGGTTTATTTACTTGGTATGGTACATGGTTGATGCATGAGATGGTACAGGTTTGATACATGGTTGATGTACATGGTATGGTATAGGTTGATGTACGTGGGATGGTATAGGTTTTGGTACATGGTCGATCCATGGTTGATACATGGTATGGTACAGGTTGATGCGTGGCATGGTACAAGGTTGATGTACATGGATAATGGTTGATGTACATGGTTTGGTTATGTTTTTGGTATCCATGTGAGGGGATCTGGTTACAGTTGGTTGATGATGGCATATCAATGATAGAGTGATAGTGATTAGTTGATGTGAGAGAGTGACAATGATTGGTTGAGGTGACAGAGGGACAGTCATAGGTTGATGTGAAAGGTTGGATGATTGGTTGATCATTGGTTACAAGTTGATGTGATAGTGATAGGTTGGTTGATGTATCAGTGAAAGTGGCAGTTACAGGTTGATCAGTGATAGTGATAGTTTGAGTCTTCACTTATATTTTAGGGTGGCAGGATGAGGAAAGGAAAGGGGGTTGCAGCCTCCTTTTGGTTGGTGCCAGAGAACGCAAGGAGTTGGAGCTTCCTTTAGGTTGGTGCTTGTAAATAAGTGGGTCGTAGCCTCCTTCTAGTTGGTGCCAGAGAACTCAGGGAGTTGGAGATTCCTTCAGGTTGGTGCCTGTAAATCAGGGTGTCATAGCCTCCTTCTAGTTGGTTCCATAGAATTCAAGGAGTTGTATCTTCCTTCAGGTTGGTTCTTGTAAATAAGGGGGTCGTAGCCTCCTTCTAGTTGGAGCCATAGAACTCAGGGAGTTGGAGCTTCCTTTAGGTTAGATCCTGTAAAATAGGGGGTTGGATCTTGTAAACTAGGGGTTTGGAGCCTCCTTCCAGTTGTAGTTGGAGAATTCAAGGAGTTGTAGCTTCCTTCAAGTTGGTGCCTCCTTCTAATTGGTGTTGAAGAATTTGGAATTTGGTGCTTCCTATGAATGTATTCTTAATATATATATATATATATATATATATATATATATATATATATATATATATATATATATATATATATAAGAAATCATTTTGTGGTTTTCTCCCATTTGGGTTTCCATGTAAATTCTGGTGTATTGTGTATCTGATGTGATATTGTTGAATTGTACTTCTTATGGTTATATGCTCATGATATATTGAATGCAATCATAAATTATATATTGTTGATAAATTTAAATATTATATATTATGATTGAAATTTGTAAAAAGTTCTCACACTGATTCATCCCTCCCCCCCCCTCTCAATGTTCCAAAAAAAACAACATCTATCAGTAGGGTGATAGAAACACACAAGCATCAACCAACCATCCATACACACAATATCTCACTAAATCCTAAAATCCAATATCAAACTCACACTCCTGCAAATGCCAAGAAAAACTGATTTGATGGGGCAACCATGGCAACACCAAGTAGAACCCATAGAACCCATAGAACACCAAGTAGAACCCATAAGGGGAGGAAAAATCCTCAATTTGTAATGTCCCCTTCCAATTGATCATGAAAAAGGATGACTTAGTATTCTATACGACTCTCGTAGTATATAGTCAGTGGAAAAAGGGAGTCACTAGGATTTATTTAGTGTCAATGGGTTAGAAAGTGTCATGTTTCTAGAGTGACATTAAATAAAAAAGATAAATTATTAATTACTTAAACATTAAAAAGTGTTTTTTAATATTTAATTAAAAATTAAAGGAGAAATAAGGGGGAGTTTTGATTTGGTCAAAAATGGGAAAGATCTAGAAGGCTTGGAGGAAGGATAAAAAGAGGGGAAGCTCTTCACATTAGAATTATGATTTGATCTCTTATTTGGAGTGCTCTTAGAACTAAGGTTTTTGTTAGGGTTTGGAAAAACCCTTCCATTGAATGGTTTGGTTTTGGTGGTGCAATACCCAACCTACTAAACAAGAGGGAAACTCATTCGATTTTTTTGTTGGAGCTACATCTCGTGACTTGTTTGCAGCTTAGTAGGGTAGAGAATTGATTGAGGGATTCATGAGGATCTATGAAGAGGGGAAAAACACCATTTTTTGTAGGATTGTGGGATGTGAGAGAGACCCTGATTTTCTCTTGCGCAAGTCACCTAATTTTATGGGAAAGGTCGAATTCATTCCCAACTGAATCATGGAAGTTCATGACACTGTGAGGAGGTTTGTGGTGTGTCTAGAGGGATCAGTCCTCTATTGATGTAGAGCCGAGTGACAAGGGAATTCCATGGGGTTTTCTTTGGGGCTGATACCCCCCGTTTTGCATACCAACAGAGTAGAGGAAGGGTCGCAAGGGCTTTAGAAGGAGCATAGAGGACACATAGGCCATGGGTTGCTTGGAAATCACTGTGGGTTTCTTTGGAGGCTGAATGGAGTAGCTTGGAGGAGATTTTGTGGGCTAGGAGATTTGTGGATTAGTTGGCATCATCTTGTTGTCATGATTCCAGGTTTTGTTTGTTGATTTTTATAGTGTTTGATGCAACTACCATAGCAACCATTAGTGTTCTTTTATTGTTGTATTTCCCAGACTCCATCCATAATAAAATCTTCCAATGTTATCTCTTCTATTTGATGTATACTTATTTTTTATGCCATATGTTTGAAGAAACAACTACAGTGAAAGTACTTGAAAAAATGTTTGTAGAGAGTAGTCTATCAATATTTCTGCATAAGGATATATGAATGCAAATTGTTTGACATAATTATAAAATCAGAAACACTATAAATTACATAATATTCTAGCAAAATCGATTTGGGGATATTATATTGGTATCAGAGTTGGTTATCTTGCCATCATGTGTATACATTGATGCCTAGAATACGCGGGCATGGAAGATAGTCTTTACCAGGAAAACTAGAGGAAGAAGAATTAGAAGTAAACCAACCATAGTTGGAATAAGAAGGAAACATGGGAAACAACCAAGACCATATAGAAGATCCTGTGATCAAGATACTGAGTCACATGACCAAGAGAAAAGGGGAGGCAAACTAGATACAAGAAGAAGAAACTTGGAGATCAGCAGAGATGATGAGGAACCAATAGAAAACCCTTGAGATACTCATACAGTTGGTGGGGAAAACAGGACAAACTAGATTGAATGCAAAAGGAATCCAAGGAGGAGGTAGAACTCAGGAAGAGGGTAGAAAAACCCATATTCCCTCATAGAGTTCCCGGTAGACAAGGAGTCAGAGGACGCCCATGCCATTATTTCCATTGTTCCTTGAGGAGTAGCCTACAAGAGTATAGGGTCAGTAGGATCAGGTGGATGAATACACCACATACTTTAGACAGTATCAATCCTTAGGGGAGGAGATCTAGGAAACCATTTCTTACACTGACTACAAAAACACCAGGCTCAGACACAAACTAAGGACAACACAGGACCAACAAAACTTTGATATTTTTCACAAGTTGGGGAAGATGACTATCCCCCCTTTTGATGGATCTGACGGGTGCACAACCCGAGAATGGGTACATAAGTTGGAAAATTACTTCCAAATTAACCTGATGACACAAGTGGAGGAAATTGAATTTTCCACCCTACACTTGGATGGATAAGCTCATGAGTGGTGGTACCATGGGTTAGTGACATTAGGGCATGCCAACATCACCTTGTATGAGGATTTCACCCAAAGTTTGATGGACATATTTGATAAAAATGAACTTGATATCCACTTCAAGGAGTTGGCACAATTGAGACATACATCTACACTAGAGGCATATATCATGGAGTTTTAGAAGATGACGATCATGGTGACAGGCATCTCAGAGTAGAGATTGGTGATGTTATTCATTGAATGGTTAGACGAACCCTTGATAGGGTGTGTGAATGATTTTAGGCCAACCACATTACAAGATACCATCATGAATACCCAGGACATGGCAGACATAGTTTCTAAGAAGGTATCAACAAATCCCTTTATTCCACAAAAGGGTCAGGTGACAAAGCCTCACAAGAAGTTGTTGACAAGGAAGGAAAGGATGGATGAGGAGACTTAGAGAGAGTTGAGGAGGAAGAAGTTTTTATTCAGCTGTAAATAACCTTGGAATCTAGGTCACTAATGTATGGGAAAAGGGAAATTACATTACATAGAGGTACTTTTTGATGAGGAGGATGATGATGAGAATGAGTCAGCACACATTTAGGATAGTGGAAAGATCATTGGCCAGTAAGAGCCACTACATATTGAAATTGCAGAGGAAAATAAATTGTAGGATAGAGTCAAGAAAGTGACCATTGCCACACTTTCAAGGGTCCCCAAATACTACACCTTCAAGGTCAGAGGAATTTCGTAGGGGGAGAGAGTTACAATACTAATTGATGGTGGGGCCACTCATAATTTTATTGAGCCAAAAATTGTCACCAAAAGAGACATTCCGACATAGGACTTTGAGGGATTCAGTGTAGTAGTAGCATATGGGTACAACATGACATGTACTCATAGGATCAAGGGATTGGATGTGAAATTGGGACACTATACATTGACCGATGACTTTTGTGTTGTATACTTAGAAAAAACCCATGTGGTATTAGGTTTCCAGTGGTTGTACTCACTAGGGGGATATCCACATAAACTATCAAGACATGAGGATGGATTTCAGGGACAAACAAGGCCAGTGAATTATATTAAGGGGTATGTCGACAGAAGTCCCCAGGATCATGTCAAACAAACACATGGAGCCTATTTTTAGACATAGGGATGTGGCTTGCACGACAGACTGTTTAATCACCATGGAAAATCCATCACAATATCACCAACACTACCATGTGGACAAACATGCATTTATTGGGAAGCATGATAGAGTGTTTGGACCATTACCAATAGGGAGACCACCTAACATAGGATTTGAGCATGTCATTGAGTTAGGGGAGGGAGTGAAGCCTGTGATCACCACACCATACAAAAATATAAAGAAGTTCAAGGATGAGATAGAGAAGACCATAAAGAAGTTGTTGAGATGGGGAACATTATGCCTAATTCTAGTCCCTTCACTTCTTTAGTCGTATTGGTGAAGAATAAGGATGGCACGATGAGGATGTGCATCGAATATAGGATGCTAAACGAAAATACAATCAAGAAACAATACCCAATACCCAATATTGGCAAGTTGATAGATGAGTTGCATGGGGCGGTGTACTTCTTGAAGATTGATCTTTGATCAGGGTACCATCAGATTCAAGTCAGAGAGGAGGACATCCACAAAAAAACATTCATATGTCACTACAAGCACTATGATTTTTTGGTCATTCCCTTCGGGTTGACCAATGCACTAGCTACCTTCCAGTAATGTATGAACCATATCTTCAACAAACAGTTGAGGAAGTTCTTACTAGTGTTCTTCGATCATCTATTGATATACCGTATGATGTGGGAGGATCATCTGAGGCATATTGATGATATTATTATCATCATGGGGGAGAAGTCATTATTTTCTGAGGCAAAGTGTGATTTTGGGTTGACATAGATTCTTTATCTAGGACATGTGATTGGAGTTAAGGGAGTGTAGGTATATCAGGAGAAGATCCAAACGATCTTAGATTGGCCCACACCCAGATTACTCTCAGAGTTGTGAGGGTTCTTCAAGACATGCAACTATTATAGGCTCTTTATGAAAGGAATTTCACAACTTGGTGCACCATTGATAGATATCACCAAGAAATGAGCATTCAGATGGTCAAAGGAGGTGTAGGAAGTGTTTGACATAATGAATAAGGTGATGAGAACTTACCCATTGCTAGCACTTCTAGACTTCTCTCAACCATTTATGTTGGAGTGTGATGCATCCAGATAAGGGATAGGAGTGGTGTTGATGTAGAATCGACATACCATAGCTTTTGAGAGTAGGAATTTAAGGGAGCCATAAAGGATCTAATCCATCTATGATAAGAAGATGTTGGTCATCATGTATGCATTAGCCAAATTTAAACAATACCTAGTGGGAGGACGCTTTGTGGTGAGGATTGGCCACAACAACCTAAATTATTTCTTGGAGTAGAGAGACTTGAGAGAGAGGCGGCAGGAATGGGTGAGTAAGTTGCAGGCATATGACTTTGATATTGAATATGTAAAGGGAAATAAGAATGCGGTGGTTGAAACCCTTTCCAGGAGACCTGCAACCTTCTCCATGACAGATATCTCAACAAATTGGAAGTTCATTCTCTTGGTGGAGTACTCCAAGAATACATTTGCTTGTGATTTGATGGAGGGTATTATCCAGGATGATAGGTACAGGGTAGTGGATGACATCATCTACTAAAAGGAGAGAATTTGTCATGTCCCTATGATCCAGATTTAGGAGCAGAACAAATTGATTAACATAGTGAATACAATAAACACAGAGATAGGAAGAATAACACAAATATCCAGTGAACAATATCTTCTATTAAATAATGAAATAGGTTGAAACTGTAAAACTGCAGGGCTGAAACTTGCTCGAATGATGGTAGCTATCTCTGAGAAGAGATGTGGCTACTACGGGCATCTGTCTGAGAAGAATGGATTACAATGAGGCTCCAGAGACCCTTTTCATATTACTCATGAATTCCAAAACCCAAGACATCCAAAAACCTAACCCTAGAAGGTGAAACGCCAAAAGTCACGTGGGCCCTATGGGTAAGTTGGTGTAATTTTGTACCTCAACTTCCTAGGGTCGTAAATTTTGCATACGACCTTTTTTTTAGGTGCATGATAGCCCGTTGGAAAGGTCTTTCAGAGAAATACACATTTCTCCATTAGACTCTGACTTTGTCTATAGTATGATTGTGGCGAGACAAAAAAAAACAATGTTTAGAGCCCCAAAACAACCCTGAAAGTACAGCAAGATGTGCTGACATGAAAACATACAAAATAAGCCAATTGGATTAGGCGAGAGGCCACCTGTATCCACCTGGAGAATGTGTGGGGCTTCAAATAGCCCGAGAAGCATAAAACTCACAATTATAAAGAAGTACAGAAGGACGTGTTGAACAAAAATGGACACGAGAAGCGAGTTGGAATAGGTGGGTGGCCACCAATATCCACCTGGATCAATCCCCCCCCCTTAGGAAGAAATGGTCTCCATTGCGTTGAGTTCCCCCATCAGGTGAGGAAACTTTTGTTGGATTTGGCCCCCGGTGAGCCACTTGCCTTGGTGTAGGAGTTGCCCTGCCTTGACAACCTGATAGAGCCGGATCCATTGTTGGCAAGTGCCCTTGACCTATGTGTCCACTATCTGATTGGTGGATGATTTTTCAATGCAATCAAGGTTGAGATTTGTTGGTGTCAATTGTTCAACAATCTCATAGGTGTCCAATAACGGTGGAAAATATGGTCGAAGGAGGTCCACATTGAATATTGGATGCAGACCAAGGAAGGGTAGAGTGTTGAGCTCAAAAGAATTGCTACCCACAGCCTTGGTGATAGTGTAAGGCCCATAACGAAGTGAGCTAAGCTTCTGATGGGCCCCAGTGAGATGCTCCTTCTAGAAATGTAATCAGACTTTGTCGCCAACTTGAAATTGGTGTGGTACCATGTGTTGATCATGGCACTGATTGTACTTAGCATTGGATTTCTGCAAAATCTCTTGGACATGTTGATGGATGTGTTGAATCCGCTCAATGAATTTGGTGCCCTTGTCGATCACAGACTAATCAAGGGAAGAGTCTTTCTGTGCGGTGGAAATAGGAAGTGCAACATCAATGGGTCCCAAGGGTTGGAATCCTAGACCCACCTGAAATGGGCTATGGGCGATGGAACAATGGAGAGCCTTGTTGTAACTATGTTAGACATATGGGAGACTCTCGTCCCATGTACGGGGATGCTTATAATTGTACATGCGCAGGATGTGCACAATCATGCAATTGATGACCTCGGCTTGGCCATCGGTTTGGGGGTGGAAAGCAGTGGATTTTGTGATTTTGGTGTCCAATAGAGACCAAAGACTCGAACAAAAGGTGTTGAGGAACCCGTTGTATTGGTCGGAGATGATGGTTTGTGGTATCCCAATGTGGACCCAAACTCATTCGAAGAAGAGCTTGGAAGTATCTGTTGCTGTGACATTCTTCTTACAGACTGTGAGGATGGCCATCTTTAAAAACCGATCAACGACCACAAACACACAGTCATTTCCATGCTTGGTGGATGGCAAACCAGACATGTAATCCATTGAGATGGATTCCCACAGCTCCTCGAGAATAGGAAGAGGGGTGTATAATCCTTGCTTCTTGATGGTTGGCTTGGAAATGGCACAAGCAGTGCAAGATCTGATATACTTGCTGACATCATGTCGAAGTTTTGGCCAATAAAAATGTTTCTGAAGAACGGCCACAGTTTTCTCTATGCTAAAATGTCCTACCACCCAACTGTAGTGGGATTCCCAAATCAGCTTTGCATGCTTGCTTGTAGGAACACAGAGATGGCACAGGTGGAATAAGAGTTCATCATGAATGTGAAAATTAGTGACAGTGGTGCCTGTACCCAAGAGTTGATATGTGGTGGTGAAGTTTTGATCTTGTTGATAAAGTTGGGGCCACCACGATGCTTCATGTCCAAAAGAATGGAGCATAGTGGTGAGTGCAGCCACAGGAGGTCGACTGAGGTAGTCAGCGACATGATTAGAGATACATGTCTTATACTTGATGTTGATATGGAACTATTGCAGGTAGGTGGAACACTTTTGATGGCAATCATTCTGCAATTTCCCATGTGTCTGTATGAACTACAGAGGCTTGTGATCAGTGTGTATGATCATCTCTTTCCCCAGAATGTAATGTTTCCATTGACAATAGGTTTGTACAATGGAATACATTTCCTTGTCATAGGTGGGGTATTTCCAGACAGTATCAGAGAGTGTCTCACTATGGTATGCCACAGGATGCTCGTGCTGAATGAGAACTATGACCAAAGCATAGTCAAATGCATCAGTCTCAATCTTGAATGGTTGTTGCAGATCGGGCAAGGAGAGTACTGGAGATGAGCACAAGGGATGTTTCCGATCATCGAATTCTCGTTGTTTCTCCTTCCCCCACACGAACTTGGCCCTACCACTGCCCTTGTTCATCTGATTGAGGGCCCATGCAATATGGGATAATCCCAACACAAACCATTGGTAGAAATTGGTTAGTCCCAAGAAGCTCTAAAGTTTGGTCAGTGTGGTTAGGGCTGGCCAGTCACAGATGAATTGGATCTTATCTGGATCAACATGTACCCCATGCTTATCAACAATGTATCTCAGGTATTGGATCCTTTTCATGCCAAAAGAGCATTTTTCCAAGTTGGCATAAAGATTGTGTTGTCGCAGAGTGCTCAAAACCTGTTGAATATTTTGCATGCGCTCCTCCCATGTTCTGTTGAAGATTAGGATGTCATCCAAATATACTACCACAAAGGAGTTGGTGAAGGGTCTCAATACATCATCCATCAACCTCATGAAAGTTGTTGGTGCATTTGTTAAGCCAAAGGGCATGACTAGCCATTCGTAGAGACCTTATTTAGACTTGAAGGTTGTCTTCTAGACATCAGTTGGTTCGATGGGAACCTGGTGGTAGACGAACTTCAGGTCAATCTTGTTGAATAAATTTCCCCCCTTGAGTTGGTCAATAAGGTCATCAATCATGGGAATGGGGTAGCAATTCCTGACTGTGATTTTTTTAAGGCTCTGTAATCATTGCAGAGTTGCCAAGTCTCATCCTTCTTCTGCACCAGTACAATAGGGCTTCCGCAAGGGGAGGAGTTGGGTCTGATGTGCTGTTTTTGAAGAAGCTCTTGGATCCGATGCCTGATTTCTTCATTCTCCATCTCGAACGTTGATAGACTAGTCCATTAGGTAGAGGTTCATCGGGGGTCAGATCAATTGGATGCTTGACTTAGTAGTGTGTCGGTACCCCTGTAGGTGAGGCGAAGATGTCTCTATATTCTTCCACAATCCTGTCCACTTTCTTCTACTGCAAAGAGAGGCATTGTGTAGAGGCCACGGATGTGGCGGTGACCTTCTACTTACTGTGAGCATAGATCACAAAGAATACGAACTTCACGGTCTATGAAATGACCTTACTGCATTGCTTAGCAGAGATTAAAAAAATAGCAGTAGGCGGTGCCACCTCTGGGATCTTGTACAATTTTCTACCCAAAGTAATAATAACACTGCGGGGTCAATATGGTAATGGCTCGATTGGTTCGAGTCCCAACTTATTGTACCCAGACCTTGTCGGGGACATGCAGGAAGAAAAATAAATGAAGAGCAGACCGCCCTGATACCACTGATCTGGATTTAGGAGCGGAACAAACTTATTAACATACTGAATACAATAAACACAAAGATAGGAATAATAACACAAATATCCAGTGAACAATATCTTCTATTAACTAATGAAATAGGTTGAAATTGTAAAACTGGAGGACTGAAATTTGCTCTAATGGTGGTAGCTATCTCTGAGAAGAGATGTGGTTGCTACGTGCATCCGTCTGAAAAGAATGGATTACAATGAGGCTCCAGAGGCCCTTTTCATATTACTCATGAATGTCGAAACCCTAGACATCCAAAAACCTAACCCTAGAAGGTGAAACGCCAAAAGTCAAGTGGGCCCTATGGGTAAGTTGGTAGAATTTGGTACCTCAACTTCCTAGGGTCGTAACTTTTGCATACGACCTCTGTTTTAGGCGTGTGATATCCCGTTGGAAAGGTATTTTAGAGAAATACACATTTCTTCGTTAAACTTTGACTTGGTCTATAGTCGGACTATGGAAATCCAAAGAAACAACATTTAGGGCCCCAAAACAACCCTGGAAGTACAACAAGATGTGTTGACATGAAAACATACAAAATAAGCCAGTTGGATTAGGCGAGAGGCCACCCGTATCCACTTGGAGAATGCATGGGGCTTCAGATAGCCCCAGAAGTGTATAAATATCAATTATAAAGAAGTACATAAGGATGTGCTGAACAAAAACAGACACAAGGAGCCAATTTCAATAGGTGGGTGGCCACCGATATCCACCTGGATCACCCTAAGTCCACTCTCAAGGATAAGATGCTTAGAGAAATTCATGAGGCACCACTAGTAGGGAACCCAGGGTATCTGAAGACTTATAGTTAGGTGAGGGAGGGATTCTCTTAGAATGGTCTTAAGGAGGATGTACTATGGTATGTGAGGGAGTGCATGACTTGTCAGCAAAACAAGTCATAGCTTACACACCCTGCAGGTTTACTTCAACCATTGCATATTCTAGAGAATAAGTGGGAGAGAATCTCCATGGACTTCATTACAAGGTTGTCGAAGGTACAGGGCAGGGAATTATCTATTTGGTAGTGGACATATTGACCAAGTTTGCACATTTTTTCACCATTCCTTCATAGTATAGCGCATCTTGGGTGGAAGACATATTTTTTAGGGAGGTGTTCAGGTTACATGGTCTTCCAAGATACATTGTCAATGATTGAGACAATAGGTTTCTCAACGCATTTTGGCAGGAGTTTCTCCAGTTATTTGGGATGGAGTTGACACCTAGCGCTAGCTATGATCCTCAGATAGATGGATAGATAGAGATCGTGAACAAATGGATTGAGGGATATCTGTGAAACTGTGTGTCAGGACAACAGAGAGTGTGGGTAAAGTGGTTGCATATGGGGGAGCACTGTTATAATACGACTTACCACATGTCCATTGGGATGAGTCCATTCAGGGAATTGTATGGCTACGATGCCCCATCATTTGTATATTTGGAATTTGGGGAGAGTAGGGCTCCCAAATCCAAAAATTGGTTGCAGGAGAGTCAGGACATCTTGAGAGTTCTGAAGGAGAACTTACAAGTTGCCTAAAATTAGCAGAAGATATATGCAAGCGAGCGTAGAGTGGAGCACTTATTTGAGGTTAGGGACTTAGTCTTTCTTAGGTTGCATTCTTACAGACAATTTTCACTAAATAAGAGTGGCATAGATAAGCTAAAGCCTCACTTCTACAGACCCTACAGAGTGATAAGGAGAGTCGAAGAGGTAGCATATCAGTTGGAGCTGCTAGAGGGTAGTAATATCCACAACGTCTTTCATGTATCTTGCCTCAAGAAGGTGCTAGAACAAGAGGTCACCACCTTGGTAGATATTCCTCCACTAGATGAGGAAGGGAAACCGGCTCTAACTCTAGAGAAGATTGATGTCAAAGAGAGGAGGTTGCACAACAAATTCATTCGGGAGTACTTGGTCATTTGGAGAGGTTTACCCGCAGAGGATGCTACTTGGGAGGGAGAGCACCAGGGATGATTTTAAGGATGGGAATTTATATTAGAATGTAGAAACTTGGGCTAATATTACTAGTTCTTAATATGAAAAATGTAAAATGTTTGGCTATAATTTTGTAAAAATATTAAAATTTCTAAGGATTTTATATAGATTCTATAAAATTTTGGCTACTTTTAACATAAGATAATTTTATTCTCTTGAATTTGGGTGAATCGTTTTTATAAAAAATGGAAATTGACGAATCTTTTTTTTGGAAAATTCATGGAAAATTAGCCCATTTGCAAAATTTAGCCCCTAAAATCAGCTATGGAGAGCACATCTTATAACATCCTTATTTGGAGTTGTTTGAGGACAAACAATCTCGGGAAGGGAGGACTGCAATGTCCCCTTCCAATTGATCATGAAAGAGGATGACTTAGTAGCGTATACGACTCTCGTAGGCTATAGTCAGTGGAAAAATGGAGTCATGGGGATTTATTTAATGTCATTGGGTTAGAAAGTGTCATGTTTCTAGACTGACATCAAATAAAAAGATAAATTACTAATTACTTAAACATTAAAAAATATTTTTAAATGTTTAAGTGAAAATTAAAGAAGAAATAAGGGTGAGGTTCGATTTGGTCAAAAAGGGGAAAGATCTAGAAGGCTCGGAGGAAGGATAAAAAGAGGGGAAGATCTTCACTTTAAGCATTAAGATTTGATATCTTATTTGGAGTGCTCTTAACAACGAAGTTTTCGTTAGGGTTTGGAAAAACCCTTCCATTAACTAGTTTGGTTTCGGTGGTGCAATACCCACCCTAGCTAAACAAGAGGAAACCCATTAAGGGCTTCTATTGGAGCTACATCTCGTGACTTGTTTGCATCTTAGTAGGACAACAAATTGATTGAGGGATTCATGAGGATCTATGGAGAGAATAACGAAACCCTTTTTTACAGGATCGTGGGATGTGAGAGAGACCCTGATTTTCCCTTGTGTAGGTTGACAAAGTTTTTGGGAAAGGTTGACTTCATACCCAGCTGAATTGTGGGAGTTCATGACACTGTAAGGAGGTTCGTGGGGTGTCCATAGGGCTCAGTCCTCTATCTATGCAGAGATGAGTGACAAGGGAAGGCCACGGGGGTCTCTTTGGGGTTGATCCCCCCTGCTTTGCATACCAACGGAGTAGAGGAAGGGTCACAAGGGATTTAGGAGGAGTTGTGAGGACACATAGGCCGTGGGTGGCTTGGAAAGCATTGTGGGTTCCTTTGGAGGCTGAACCAAGTAGTTTGGAAGAGGTTTTGTGGGTTAGGAGTGTTGTGGAGTAGTTGGCATCATCTTATTGGCATGATTCCAGGTTTTGTTTATTGAGTTTTGCAGTGTTTTTTGTAGCTTCCATAGCAGCCATTAGCGATCTTTTATTGTTGTATTTCCCAGACTCCATCCATAATAAAAGATGTCAATGTTGTGTCTTCTATTTGATGTATACTTGGTTTTTATGCCATATGTTTGACGAAACAACTATAGTGGAATTACATGTAAAATTGTTTGTAGGGAGTAGTCTATCAAGATTTTTGCATAAGAATATATGAATGCAAATTGTTTGACATAATTACAAAATCATAAACACTATAAATTACATAATATTCTAGCACACTCGATTTGGGGATATTACACAATTCCAAAGACCAAACATTCCATGACAATGTAGATATCAACCATCCAAAATCCAAGTTACTGGATGTAATGTGACAATATGGACAAGAAGGGACAAGAACCCAACAAACCATTGAATCCAACAACATTGTCACCCTCCCACACAATGTCGAGCAAAGCAATTGTTGCAAAGCATCTAGAACATCTACGAGCAAGGACAAATCCAAGCAACACCAATAGTAATAGTTACAAACGCCAAGCAAGAACCATCCAATTGCAAGCCAAAATAGTGAGGTTTACAACATCAACAACAATAGTCATAGAGCAAGCAAGAAGCACCACAATGTCAAGACTTGCAACATCAATAACAACAATGACAAACCAAGCAAGAGCCATCCAATTGCAAACCAAAATGGCCAAGGTTCAAAATGCACAATAGCAAAGAGGATAATTAAGTTCTCACCACTCTTTGCTACCTTTTCCTCATATTCCTTTTCTGTTTTAAACTAAAATAGTCTAAGTTTTTAAACCTTTTATGCTTATTCCTTTTTTGTTTTAAACTAATATAACTCAAATTTAAAAAATCACAACATAACCATTAACCACTAATAATATATACCATGATTTTTATTTTCAATTTTAAAAATTATTTTTATTAAACAATATAATAATAACCAAAATTCAAAATCCATTGGATTGAGAAGTATCATGGAAATAAAATGCGTGAATATTACAACTGAATCGCAATATTCCCTACTTAAAAATGGAATAATAAAACACGTATGAGTATCAATACTTAAAATAAATTGCAATCAAATAGCTAAAATCTATTTTGATCTTTCCCATGTGGAGAGGCATTTATAAAACCATATGAATATCAATACTTTTAAAAAATAATTTGGTCAAATTAGATGTTGAAGGCACCAAAAAGATTGGCAGCCAGATAGATGGCAGAATTGGGTCAAATTAGATGTTGAAGGCACCAGAAAGATTGGCAAGTCTGTGTATTCCCTTGCAGTTTTCTGTTCCAGAAATTTTGGTATTATTCATCGTATGTAAATCTTCTAAACAATGCAGGATGATCTACGTCAATCGATGCCCACATCTGGTGAAGGACCGTTAAAGGTAGAAATTAAATTATATTTTTATGATAAATTTAAAATTTAAATCAATATATAAAATATATAAATAAATAAATTTAATATATTAATAAACAAAAGACGATTCTAGAATTTAAAATATCTCAAATGTCTACAGCTTATAATATCTCAAACAGACATTTTAAGCTCCCACGCGCTTTAAGCTTCTCCCAGCAATAAACCGGCGACGGAGATATTTTTGTGACGGAGAATTTACTCTTTCCAACCGGTAGACTTGATTCTCAACGCAGTTGCAGCATAATGTTGGCCTCCGCACTCAGATTCTCAACGCCGTTGCAGCAGTGTTGGCCTCCGCATTCATATTCTCAACGCCGTTGCAGCATGCAGCCGTGGCAGCCGTGGCCTCCGCATTCTTGATTCTCAACGCCGTTGCAGCATACAGCCGTGGCAGCCGTGGCCTCCGCATTAGGACTTCACTTATTGTCGGCAAACAAACAGACTATTCGCGCCCCTGGTTATTGCCGGCAAAGAACACTCTTTGCGCAAACACTGAAGACTCTCCGGATCCGTGCCACGTGGTTACTACTAAACCGTTCGATTCGCGCCACGAAAACCGTCTACTCTGCTCCACTGTACCCGTCGGATTTATGCCACGTGGAAATAAAAGGTGCACATCCGTACCATTTTCATCGTACGGTCTGCCAACCCAGCCATTCAATTGTCCACACGTGTCTCTTTTCAGGCCGTAGATCTGGACCAGATCAAATAGTCAGAAAGAAGCCACATGGCAAAAATCGAACGGCCAGATCCGACGCGCCGAGAAAAGCCACGTGGCGGAAATTGAATGGCAAGATCTGATGCACATAAAAGAGCCACGTGGCGGTGATCCAACGGCCAGATCCGATGCACAGAAAGAAGCCACGTGGCGGTGATCCAACGACCAGATCCGACGCGCAAAAATAGCCACGTGGTGGTTTCCTAACGGCTAAATCTAACGGTGGGAAAGGAGCCATGTGGCGGATATCGGATGGCCAGATCAAACGGTCGGAAAGAAGCCGGGTGGCAACAATCGAACGACCTGATCAAACGGTCAGAAAATATCCACGTGGCATCGATCGGATGGCCAGATCATACGGTCAGAACGGAGCCACGTGGCACAGATCTAATGGCTTACAAGATGCCACGTGGTGGTGATCTAACGATCAGATCGAATGGTCGAGAAGAAGCCACATGGCACAAATACAATGGCTAGATCCAATGGTTCCCGAGTGCTCAGATCTACGGCCTGGAAAGTGCCACGTGTTGAGAGCAGGACAATCGGTTGCCTGACCGTACGACGAAAATAGTACGGATCCTACACCTTCTAGCTTACGTGGCACAAATCCAACGACTACAATGATGCACGGATCCTACAGTCGGACAAGGACACGTGGACAAACACGGAATGATTGATTGTCGATGAATGGCCGAATGCGAACCAGGCTGTCGGATAGTCGGATAGGTAGTGTAACAGAAAATCCATGCGTCATTGTTCCCTGTCACGAAAAACCCGCAGAGTTCATTAGACGGTATGTGGCCAAGATTAATATCCAAAGCGCAAAATATTCGTAAGATTCTTCACACTACCCATTATTCTTCGTGAAAACAGCAGAATTCCAAACATTTATTAAACTTGGCATTCACCTGGCATTCTTAAGATTTTTCACAGTATAAACCTGGCATTCTTCCTGAAAACAACAGAATTCCAACATTTATTAAAACTCGTAAACATCTTCTTCAGTTTTATATCCTCGAATCCAATATAATCAAATCCTGCAAAACTGGGAACTAAACCTGTTGAATACTTTTATTTTATTTCCAATATCCAAAGCAATGGCTCCTCCAATTACTCGCCCAGATCAGTGTTGTGGAGTACATGCTGCGGCACTGTAGAATCCATCCAATTTCCGTAAATTCTTACGGAATTTAATCTGATATTTATTAAATTACGCATAGAGATTAATAAATATATATTTTGTATAAAAATATAATTTAATCTAAAATCTTAACGTGGAATATATGTTTTAGATAAACTAACATTTAATCTTAAAGTTTTTGAAAACCGGAGGCACATTAATAGGGACCAACAAATATCTTAATTAAAATAATGATTATGATTTTATAAGAAAAACTTATTAAATGGAAAAATCCATTTTTTTAAATTCATGGAATTTTGTTACTTAATTGATTCAATTTATTTTTAAAAATTCATGGAATTTTGAGATTCAATTTATTTAAAAAAATTAAAATTATTAATATTTTAAAAGATTAAAATTATTAATATTTAAAAATATATAATTTTTGCTTTTCTTATCAATAAATTTTTAACTACAAAAATTAAGTAAATATATTTATCAAATCAATAGTATTTCCAATTAAATTAGTGTTTAGAAAATGGTAGTTGTGATCACTTGTTTTACTTTAACAATATTAAAATTAAGTAATAAATTTCTCACTACAAAAATTAAATAAATATATTTATCAAATTAATAGTATTTCCAATTAAGTTAGTGTTTAGGAAATGATAGTTGTGATTACTTGTTTTAGTTTAACAATATTAGAATTAAGTGTAGAGTGAAGATATTAATAAACATTATAAATGGAAAAATGTGATATATATTAAAATTACATAATTTTGAATATAATATTATAGATTTGTTTTTGTTTTAGCAAAAGGATTAATAATTTCAATTATATAATAAAAATTAATTTTAATTTGGGATTTATTAAGTATAAAGAAGAATAAATAACTTGGAATGCATTAGTATATATGTATCTTAACTTGGACTACAGTGATGAGGTAACATAGATGTTGCGAAACAAGTAAGAAGGTTTCTAGTAAGAGAGATCTGAATGCGCGCGGAGGTAAAAAGCTGAGCTAGGGTTCGTGCCTCTGCTACCATGCCGAGCCAGGGCGGAGGGGAGCCACCGCCCCCTCCCTCCCCATCTGCGTCCTTCAACAAACTAGTCACTGCATGCAGGAAGAAAGCGACCCAAGGTGAACCGTCAAGCTTTGTAAGAAGACTGGAGGACGTACCAGAAATCAATCTTCCCCCGTAACAACCAATGAAGGTAGCACTCTCCTTATCAGAGCGAGGTCTGGTAGGTCAGTTCATGGGGCTCTATCCCTCAACCAGGACAACGGACAACTGGATCCAAAGAAACTGGAGGCCATTATTAAAAAACAGTGTAACCTGCTACGCCGTTGGAAGGGGCTATTTCATCTTCGAGTTCATCTCCCAGGAGGACCGTGACTTAATCTTCAGGAACAGGCCATACTTCATGGGCACATAGGGCCTTTATCTGAATCGATGGACTCCAAACTTCGATCCAGCCTCGGAAGTGCCAAAAGACGTCCCGGTCTGGGTCAGACTTCCAAACCTACCAATCCACTGTTGGAACTCCTCGTCGCTGCAAGCTATCGAGAATGGACTAGGCCATTACATTGACAAAGCCGACCCAAAAGACCAATATTCTTGTACCGGAATCTACATGGAAGTTGATTTGGAAGTAGGCTTGCCGGAAGTGGTAAAACTGAAGGTGGGGGAATGGCATCACCTACAAAAACTGGACTATGAAAAACTACTGTTTAAATGCAGAGGATGTCATGAATATGGACATTTCCAGAGGAACTGCCCCAAAACCCCACACACAGAGAAAGCAGGGGAGGAGGGATGGCAGCAACCCCGGAAAGGAAGAACGAAGTCCAAAGGCCCAAGAAGAGACAACCCAACTCCGGCTCAAGGCAACCCAGGAAATCTAGACATGACAAACAGTTTCAAAGCGCTGGAAAATGAAGGTGAAACGACGGATCCAAGAAACACAGGCCAAGGTGAAGAAGGAAGAGGCGACCAAATCTCGGAAACCGGAGGAACCTCAAAAGCAGCAGAAGGAACGGAGAAACCCATCTCCCCCCCAAGGAATGGGGCGGATCAAGGCATCGAGGAGGGAGAGATCTCGTCAGGGAATGAAACAGACGAAACGAGTGAAGCCTGGGACACTCCAAAGAGGCCAGGCAGAGGTAGGAAATCCAAAAAGGCGGAAAGGGACCAGGAAACTTACAAGGACGTTCTCAAAGGAGCACAACCAACCATCAAGCAACTAATCAGAGTAAGGCAAACCAGGAAGCTGACTAAGGCCTCCCAAGGAGGTCACTCCCCCCCTCAAAATAATCAATGAAGATAACATCCTAGAACTGTAGGGGTCTCGGCAAAAAAAAGAAGGAATAAGCTCTCAGGGATATAATCAAAGCAACGATAACGAACATCCTACTTATCCAGGAAACCAAGATGAGTCAGTAGGACTCTATAAAAGTTTTAAAAAACGTATGGAGAAGCAGCTAGGGTTTAGCCGACAATGCTAGAGGCGCGTCAGGAGGACTCTGCACTTTGTGGAACGACTCCAAAATAGAACTAATCCACTCTGACCTTTGCATGCATTGGATATTCACCCAACTGCTCCATAAGGAATAAGGACAAACGGTAAGTCTCTTTAATATTTATGTTCCACAACATATTGAAGAGAAAAAGGATTGCTGGCAAACCCTTCAAGACTACCTAACAGATAATGAGCTGGAAAATATTATTCTAGGGGGGGACTTAAACGTAACTCTAGCTCAAGAAGAAAAACGGGGGGGGGTCTACCGTAAGGGACCCAGCCAGAGAGTGGGTGGAGGACCTGATCTCAGCATGGGACTTAATGGACATTAAACCAACTAGAGGGCGTTATACCTGGACCAACAAAAGGGTAGGCCCGGGGCACATAGCTGCCCGTTTGGACAAATTCCTTGTACAAAGCTCATTCTTGACGCTAGGACTCACAACCTCCTCATAAATTCTCCCTCATAGCACCTCTGATCACAAGCCAATCAACCTAGAGCTTAGGAAAGAGCAAGGCCAGGGGCCCATCCCCTTCAGATTCAACCCTACATGGATACATGATAAAGATTTTCCGAGCAGAATCTCCAATGTATGGACTAGCAAAGTTAAGGGCTCTGCGTTTTATGTTTGGGAAGAAAAATTGCGAAGGCTCAAGGCCGAGCTAAAAGGTTGGGAAAAAAAACAAGCCGACCCAATCGCCCTACGACTAGAAGATCAAAGGCATCTAGAAAGTCATGAGCTCGCCCTGGAAAATAAGGAGATTACACAGCAGGACTTACTCAAGGAGGAGCAACTTCAAAGGCAATGGTACAAATCTTGCAGAGATGAGGAAAGTTACTGGAGGCAGAAGTCTTGAAGTCTCTAGCTGAAGGAAGGAGACAGAAACACGAGTTACTTTCATAAGCAAGCGGAAGCAAGGAAACATTTCAAGGCTGTGACAGAAATCCAAGTCCAAAACACTACAATCTCTGAACCGGAGGGCATTAGAAAGGCAGCCTTCGAGACATTCAAAACTCTCTACACAGAAAATGGAAGGGAAAGCATAACTCCCCAAATGTACCCATTATCAGTTGTCCCAAAGCTAATAAAAGATGACATCAACCGCAAGCTTCTAGAGGAAGTCTCACAGCAAGAAATAAAAGAGGCGCTCGACCAAATGCACCCGGACAAAGCCCCTGGACCGGATGGTTTTACAGCAAGATTTTTCCAGCAATGCTGGGAAATAATCAAATCAGACCTAACCAAAATGATAAACAAATCACAGGTGAGCAGCAAGCTGGGAGGAAGCACAAACTCAGCCTTCCTGGCACTCATCCCCAAAGAGAAAGGAGCGCTCAACTTCAGTCGATTCAGACCGATCTCCCTCTGTAACACGAGCTATAAAATTCTCACTAAGGTAATTACAAACAGATTGAAGAACGTTCTCCCTCTCATAGTGCCAGAGAACCAAGGAGGATTCATAAAAGGCAGGCAAATAGCAGAGAACATAGTCCTGGTACAAGAAGCTCTTCACTCAAGCCTACGAAGGAAGGATAAAGGTATGATTATTAAACTGGACCTTGCAAATGCTTTTGACAGAGTTAATCATAAATTCCTTTTTGAGGTAATGAAGAAGTTCGGATTTGATGAATCCTTTGTGAATTGGATAAGAGCCTGCATAGGATTGCCATGGATAGCCCCCATGGTAAATGGAAGAGTGACAAGCTTCTTCAAAGCGTCTAGAGGCTTAAGACAGGGCTGTCCTCTGTCGCCTTTGCTATACGCAATTCAAGCCTCAGTCCTTAGCTACCAATTGGAAAATGCCAGAATCTGCAGCAACCTCCAAGGATTAAAAATAACCCAAGGCATGAAGGAAATCAACCATGCGCAATTTGCGGATGATACCTTGCTCCTAGGAGGGGCAAGTTGATTAGTAGCAAAAAGATTCAAAGAGGAGATGGACGCTTATGCTGCAGCGTCAGGAAGCGAGATAAGTCAGACAAAAAGTAAAATTTATGGATGGAACATCACACCCAATGAGATGCTGGAAATTTCCAGAATTTTGGGGATGGAAGGGCATACTAAATGGGAGACTTTCACCTACCTAGGAATCCATATCTCCAAGACAAATCCAAGGACCTCCAATTGGAACCACCTAATAGATAAACTAAAGAAGAGAATTTCCTCATGGGGTGCAAATTGGCTAAGTTTAGCAGGGAGGATAGTACTCATCAAATCTGTCCTGGCAAGTGTACCCATTTACCAAAATTCTTTGCTACTGGCCCCAAGCACCATAATTAAACAAATGGAAGCATTGCAGAGAAGTTTTTTGTGGGAAGGGGGGAAGCAGTCAGGCAGAAGACTCCATCTAATAAACTGGGAAAAAATCTCAAAATCCCTCCAGGAAGGAGGACTCAACCTCAAAAACACCAAGGTACAGAACCTGGCCCTAGGGGCAAAACTGCTTTGGTACATAGTCAGCGGTGACACAACGTGGTGTAAGGAAGCCCTGTGGAAGAAATATTTGAGAGGCACAAGGAAGAGATGCATGGAAAATCCCTACAGAGAGACCAAGGGGTCCCCAATCTACAACCTCTGCAGGAAAGCCATCGATCAATTCACCCCCCATCTGACCTGGGTGCCGGGAAATGGGAAAAAAATTAAAATCTGGGAAGACTCCATTCTCGGTGACCCATCGCTGGAAATGAACCAGAACCTTCAACGACTAAAAAGATGGATGGATGGGCAAAATCGGAAGACGCTCTTCGACATCTCTACTTGGGGGATGGACAGACACAATTCGTGGCAAGGATGGGCAGTGAGCAATCTGCCCCTGGACTTAGAAATTGAGTGGTGTTCTCTAAAACTCAGCCTGCAGGGGAAAGCCCCCTTAAGAAAAAAGGGGAAAGATGAGAGAGGATGGGGAAGAAATGCTAAACCCTACTCCACCTCACTGGGATACTCTACCTTCCAAAACATCCCTCATGTCCCACCCAACCCATCCTTATGGAAATCCATCTGGAACACAAAAACCATTCCCAAAATAGACCTGTTCCTTTGGACTTTCAGCCACAACAGTATCCAAACAGGGGAAAACCTCCAAAAGAAAGGTTGGGAGGGTCCCTTCAGGTGCCCCTTGTGTCAACGAGCTAAGGAAACCTCTGATCACCTCCTCCTTAACTGTAACTACTCAAAAGAAGTTTGGAAGTTGGCAGTTGGGTTGCAAAAGGAACTTCCCCTTCCCCAAGACATTCACTCCCTCCTCCAATGTTGGACCAAACTTTATTCGTTCCAATTGAAGAAGCAAAGCGTTGCCTCGAGGCTTTGACAAGCAATCCCAAGATTCATCCTTTGGGGGCTCTGGTTGGAGAGAAATAATAGAATTTTTCGAGAAAAGGAAAGGAGGGCTCCCATCGTAAGCGCAAAGATCAGATCTCTTTTTGGCAAATGGGCTAACACCCATCGCCAATCTAATTATAGTAGGGAGATGGAAGAGCAAGAAGAGATTTGGAGAGACCAATTCCAAATTCAACAACAAATTGGGAGAAAAGCCAAAGCTACAACCCAAGTTAAATTCTTACGGAATTTAATCTAATATTTATTAATTACCCAGAAAGATTAATAAATATATATTTTGTATAAAAATATAATTTAATCTAAAATTAACGTGGAATATATGTTTTAGATAAACTAAAATTTAATTTTAAAGTTTTTGAAAACTGGAGGCACATTAATAGAGACCAACAAATATCTTAACTAAAATAATGATTATGATTTTATAAGAAAAACTTATTAAATGGAAAAATCCACCTTTTTAAAATTCATGGAATTTTGTTACTTCATTGACTTTAAATTAAAATTATTAATATTTAAAAAAATTACAATTTTTTCTTTCTTTCTTATCAATAAATTTTTAACTAAAAAACTAAGTACATATATTTATCAAATTAATAGTATTTCCAATTAAATTAATGTTTAGGAAATGATAGTTGTGATCACTTGTTTTAGTTTAACAACATTCTAATTAAATGTAGAGTGAAGGTATTAATAAATATTATAAATGAAAAATGTGATATATATTAAAATTATATAATTTTGAATATAATATTATAGACTTGTTTTAGTTTTAGTAAAATGATTAATAATTTAAATTATATAATAAAAAATAATTTTAATTTGGGATTTATTAAGCATAGAGAAGAATAAAGAATTTGGAATACATTAGTATATATGTATCTTAACTTTAAATCTCTTAAGTATAGAGAGGGATTAAGATTTGAACGTGTGACCTCTTAGGAGCAAACACATGTTCTTAACCATTTAATCCCCTAACACCTTATCCCTTGTAATCGAAATAAATCATAATCTTTGTAATGTTTAACCCCTATGAATCATAAGCCATATAACTTTTAATCTCTAACCCATTACCTTGTAACCCTTAATCCTTAACTCATGTAATCAATGTCACATCTAATTCCTTTAACCCATACAACCCAACCCTTGCTACTCTTATTATCTTGAACTAATATAACCCATATCACTCGTAATCTCTATTACCATTAACAAGTACATATCCTCTAACCCTAATCCAGTTTAACTTGACCAAGAATCTTTCACCCTTATAGTCATTAACCCTTGTAAAGTCTAGACCCTGTAACTATTAACTATTATCACCTTAATTTATTAATTCATATAGAACCTAAAGAGTGTAAACACTAACTAACCCATTTAAAACCAAACTTTTATAACCCATATTAAACAATTATCACCTTAATTTATTAATTCCTATAGAACCTAAAGGGTGTAAACACTAACTAACCCATTTAAAACCAAACCTTTATAACCCATATGACCCCTAATGAGTATGATCCATATAATCCAAAGCCCATAAAATTACAAGTCCTAACCCATAACCTCTATTATGCATATAACTTATAATCACTACCACCCCTAACCTCTATATTCCATTATTTTCCTAATGCTTAAACCCTTATATTTATGCAATCCCTAATTATATAAACCTTGGTGTCTTTAACCCTTATGGAATTTAACACCTAACTTGTCTACACTTATAATCATTATTACCCCCAAGTATTAGCGTATATAACTCTTAATCCTTAAAACCTATAACCACTAAGCCTTATAGCCTATAACCCTTAACCTCTATAACTCCAAATCCCAATAGCCACTACAACATTACCCTTAACCTCTATAACTCCAAACCTCAATAGCCACTACAACATTAACATATATATCCCTAATAATAGAAAAAAAACCCCTTAACATTAGACATCTAATTTCTAATCATATTAATAATTATCACCCTTAATCTCCAAAGCTATAAGTATTGTTACTCTTAAAACCACTATCACCTATAAACCTAAATTCCCAAAAACCTTATAATTAAAAACCTCTATCACCTATAACATTATCCCATGAAAACCCTATAACACCTAACACTTAATTAATATAACCTACAAACCCTAACACCCTAACCCCGACACCCTAATAACCTTGTCTCTTATACCCCTAACCACTAAAATTTATAAACTTTTCACCAAACCCATATCACACATAAATAACATCTAATTACCCCATATCCCCTTTAACCCTTAAAAGCCTTATAATTCCAAATCCCAACACTTATAACCAGTAGTCCTTATAACAATTAATCCCTATAATAATTATCCATAATCCATATAACCCTTATCTCTTAACCATTATTACCCATATAACTCCCAATCCTATAACCCCTTACACTCCTAACTCTTGATACTCTACCCCCTAACCACTGACCCATATAACCCATAGATCTAAACCCTAATAATTTTTAATGCTCAAAAAATTTAACTCTTATAACCCCTGTAACTCATATAACTACCAACCCTTTTAACCCATATTACTATTAATCCTAGCACACATAACCCCTCATCTCTTTAACACCTACCACTCCTAACTTACCACCCCCAACTATTAACCAGTATAAACACCCAACTATATCATAAAAATCAACCCTTATAACCCATCTAATCATCATGTGCCCCCCAAACTATGTCATGTGGGCCCACTAGTAGTTTTGTAGTGAAGATGAAACATAGAACGCTGCAAAACTTCTGAAGCAGTAGTTTTGTTGCAAAACTATAGAATTATCCAAAATAAATGAAAATTCAATAAGATAAGATGCCATCATGATAGAGGATTGACCATTATCTCCAGGTTTCAAGAGAAGGATCAACACATTGAAGATTATTTCCAGATTTGAAAAAAATCAAAGTATTGAAAAGTCATCCAAATATCATGTATAGAGAAGAACAACTCCAGGAAGAATCTGAGCCTTTAATGATACAAACTCGTAGAAACCCTCATTTTGTGTCATTAATTCGGGTTTCAATATCTATTTCCATTTACACACAAAAAACCCACTTACCCAAGAAAATATGTCAATGGAAACCAAGTGGAAAAGAGAAAAAATTAAGGAATTGATAAAGAACTTGGAATACATTGGTATATATGTATCTTAACTTTGAATCTCTTAAGTATAGAGAGGGATAAATAACTATCTTATTTTAGGCTCTATTAAATAGGGAGAGAGATAAAAAAAGATATTTAAATTAAATATCAATAAAAAAGGTTGACCTCAAATACCATTATTTTTCTAAAAACAATTGTTGACCATAACCATGTTTCCATGGTATTGAATCCCCTAACACCTTACCCCTTGTAATCCAAAGAAACCATAACCTTTGTAATGTTTAACCCCTATGAATCATAAGGCATATAACTTTTGATCTCTAACCCATGACCTTATAACCCTTAACCCTTATTATCCCTAACCCTTAATCCTTAACTCATGTAATCAATGTAACACCTAATTCCTTTAACACATACAACCCAACCCTTATTATCTTGAACTAATATAACCCATATCACCCCTAATCTCTATTACCATTAACGAGTACATATCCTCTAACCCTAAACCAGTTTAACTTGACCAATAATCTTTCACCCTTTTAGTCATTAACCCTTGTAAACTCTAGACCCTGTAATTATTAAACTATTGTCACCTTAATTTCTTAATTCCTATAGAACCTAAAGAGTGTAAACACTAACTAACCCATTTAAAAACAAAACTTTATAACCCATATGACCCCTCATGTGTATGATCCATATAATCCAAAGCCCATAAAATTACAAGTCCTAACCCATAACCTCTATTATGCATATAACTTATAATCACTACCACCCCTAACCTCTATAATCCATTATTTYYCTAATDCYTAAACCCKTATATTTATGCAAYCCCTAATTATRTAAAMCTTAGTGTCTTTAAMCMTTATGGACTTTAACMCCTAACTCATCTACACTTATAATCATTATTACCCCCAAGTATTAACATATATAACTCTTAATCCTTAAAACCTATAACCACTAAGCCTTATAGCCTATAACCCTTAACCTCTATAACTCCAAATCCCAATAGCCACTACAACATTACCCTTAACCTATATAAATCCAAACCTCAATAGCCACTACAACATTAACATTGTACCCCTAATAATAGAAAAATAAACCCTTAACATTAAACATCTAATTTCTAATCATATTAATAATCATCACCCTTAATCTCCAAAGTTGTAATTATTGTTACTCTTAAAACCACTATCACCTATAAACCTAAATTCCCCAAAACCCTATAATTACAAACCTCTATCACCTATAACATTAGCCCATGAAAACCATATAACACCTAACACTTAATTAGTATAACCTATAAACCCTGACACCCTAATAACCTTGTCTCATATAAACCTAACCACTAAAATTTATAAACTTTTCACCAAACCCATATCACACATAAATAACATCTAATTACCCCATATCCCCTTTAACCCTTAAAATCCTTATAATTCCAAAACCCAACACTTATAATTGTTAGTCCTTATAACAATTAATCCCTATAATAATTACCCATGATCCATATAACCCTTATCTCTTAACCATTATTACCCATATAACTCCTAATCCTATAACCCCTTACACCCCTAAATCTTAATACTCTACCCCCTAACCCTTGACCCATATAACCCATAGATATAAACCCTAAAATGTTTAATGCTCAAAAAATTTAACTCTTATAACCCCTATAACTCATATAACTACCAACCCTTTTAACCCATATTACTATTAATCCTAGAACACATAACCCCTCATCTCTTTAACACCTACCACTCCTAACTTTCCATCCCCAACTATTAAGTAGTATAAACACCCAACTATATCACAACAATCAACCCTTATAACCCATCTAATCATCTTAAACATCAACCACTAATCCTTATAAAACCCTAGCAGTTATAACCTTATCACATAGAACTTACATAATCCCTAGCCAATATAACCTTGGTAACAACTAACATATATCATACCTATCCCTTGTAATGCATATAACCAATAACCCCTAAAAAATATAACTCATAACCTCTATAATTTCGTCTCCATTTAATTCTTAACCCTTATAATTTCCAATCCTTAATCATATAAACCCTACTCCCTATAACCCTTAAGGAATTTAATTCCTAATTCATTTAAAGCATATCCCCTATAATTACCTCTCTTAAACCCTATAACCATTTTAAGTCATATAGGATATAACCCTTAATAACAATAATTGCAAACCCCTATACTATAACATTAACAAGTAACACACAACAATTAGGAAAAATAAAACCTAATCACTAACCCCTAATTATCAATGATATTAATCACTATCACCCTTAAGCTCTCAACTCACTCACCCTAATCACCCCTACCCTTACCTGTTGCCACTTCAAAAACAACTAACAATTATAAACTTAAATTTCTAGAAACCATATAACTGCAAAACTCTATCAGCTATAGACCAAACCCATGTAAATTTTATAACCCTTAAAATTTAATACATATAACCTATAATCCATATTACTTCTATAACCCTACACTGTGATAACCCCTTTAAACCCTAATCTCCATAACCCCTAACAAGTATAAAAATTATATAACCTCTATAAACCTGTGATATCCCACAACTTGGATTTTTAATTATTATTTCTATTATTGTTTTTTGAAGTTAGAATTTTAATTATCTTTCCAAAAAGACAAATTGGTCGAGTGACCAAAATTGAATTGTAAGACCTTATTATTTTTATGAAATAAACACATGTGGAAAAAGGCGCACACGTTGAAGCATCTGTTAAAAGAGGGAGTTAGGAATCCAAAGGGGTTGGCCAAGTGGAAGTAGACTGAGACAAGTTGTAAAGTTAACTTAACTTCAAAAAGACACATTCTATATTTATAGGAGAATCTGTGAACATGTGTAAAGTTGGATCTGATAGGTGGTCAATGAGCATGAGGCTCAAGATAAATGTCACAAGTCCTAAGAAAATATAATAATTCATGACAAAGGAATCATACACCATTCCAAGAGAGACGAATTTGATAGCTTGAGAAAGGCTATGCACAAACCTACTGGACACAGTAAAATTTTTACAAAGATTACTCACAACACTAGAGCTTAGATTTGTGCAAGTGGCCACATAGGCAGCCCCTTGGATTTTGAACTCAACTCAAGGGTGACAGAGGTGATAGAGACTATGTATACGTGACCCGATAAACTATCACCCATGTACACCCTAATTCACATTTTGCGCCCTTTAATGCTGATCTAAAAAGGATCTAGAGAAGGCTAAGAACAATTCGTAACTCACAGAGGAAACTAAGAATGCTCAGAATGGCTCCAGCAAAGGGAAAAAGTTCAAAGTTCCCAAAACTCAGTGAAAAGGGCACGATCGCGAAGAGCGTGTCACAAGATTTCTAACGGCTCAAATGGCTTGTCAAACAGAGTTATGGATTGAAAGATATTCGTCGTTAAAATTTGGTCAACATAGCCCAGTTAGCAGGGGATGAGTCAACATCCATACTACTGATGTCAGCATCTGTACGGATGATTCCATTGTATGTACATCGTGGCAGGGGCATGTAAGTGATATGTGGAATGTTGACATCAACATGATGACATGGCAGTACCAAAGGCTGCCACATGTCACCCGATTATTGGCCTTTTGGATCGATCCATGGACCAATCGGATCGTGCCACATGGAAGTCCGTACAATCCTTTATGGATGATGTGGCATGCTGACTTGGTAGGGGGCAGCGTGGCCCAATGAGAGGCCTCCACGTGGTAGGAGGGAAAAGCACAAGAAAAGCCCATGAATGAATTTTGAAACAAAAATTGGTTGGTGGGTCTGCCAAATCTGGCAGACCACGAAAACTATAGCCACAGTCAAATATCGTTGGAGGACCTTCTAGCAACATCCCTAAATCTAGAGGGATAGAAAATACAACATATAAAAAACAAACCAAAAGTGGAGTCTGTGGGGATCAACCCCGAAACCTCCGCCTAAGCCTACGCCTTAACACCTCCACCCCTAACCACTAGGTTGCGGGTACCACTTGGTACATATCGCCTGCATTTAATATTAAATGGTGTATTCCACCCAACCATGGGGAGAGGAGGCATGGACCATATGACCTATTGGGCATGATTTTCGAGGCGAGGTACAGTCATTATTGCAGGTTGCAAAGAGCATGGAAATCGAGATAGAATTCTTCTTGGGCCTGGGAGTGCCAGAGTCGGATTGAGGCGTGGAGACAGTCATTTTTGGGTAATTCCATGCCATGAATTCATTGGTGTTGTATGTTTTCTGATTTGAGCATTATTTATGGATCTTGATTTCAGAATGAGGTATACTTATGTATTTTGCCAAATTCTTTTATTGAGTTAATGAAAGAGCCTACCCATTTAAGAACATGACCAAAAGACGTAGTCCACCGGGGATGAACTATGTTATCAAGTTTTTGTGTTCAGATATGATACTTATATCTCTTCATTTTTTATTTTTCCCTTCTTTAATGGTGCACTTTAATTTATGCTCATTTAATGCAATTCTTTATAAGTTACGATGAAAATATATCGGATCATGTTGGTATCAGAGCAGTCGTCTTTGACTTGAATTGTTGAGTGTGAATGCTTACTAGGTACAAGCATAAGCAGGGTGAAGGAACTCTTAAGACTTTCGATCCCAAAGTTGGTCGTGCATCCCAAAGGAAGAAAATGGCAGAAGAGGACAAGCGTGGTGAACAGGAGAAAAACTTTCACATGGTCTTTTATCGCATGTCAGAAATGGTCGAACGAATGTATGGAGATTACGAGAAGAGGATGAAGAAGAAAGGGAAGAAAAAGGAAGCACATGAAGATGATGATGCTTCAGTAAACCAAGGGGGTTGGAGGAGATCCTCTTGAGCCTTTGTCTTCACCTTCAAGTTCTAGTTCTTCTTCCTATGAGCATTCTCATCATTCTCATCATTCTAGCCATAAAGCCTCTTTTAAGAAACCATTATTAAAGCTTGATGTAAAATTTTCTTTACCTATGTTTAATGGAGATGTTAATCCTAAAAATCTAGATAATTGGATTCAACAGGTTGAAGTGTATTGTTGTGTCCAACATATTGACGAAGAGGAAGTTAAAGTACAACTGGCTTCTCTTTGGTTGGAAGGCATCACTCTTGTATGGTGGGAAAGAAAGCTTCAGAACAAAAGTAATTGTGGTAAGCTTCTTTCCTCATGGTCGGAATTTAAATCAGCGATAAGGAAGCAATTTTATCCATTACAGTATTTACATAAAGCAATGATGGAATGTCAAAGTTTAAGGCAAAGTAAAGGTCAAATTGTACAAAGCTTCATAGAATAATTTAGGTAGAAAGTGTTTGCATTGAACATTCCTTTGGATTGCTATGAAACTTTAATGAAGTATATTGGCGCACTTCACGGTTATATTTTTCATACTTTGCTCTTGTTTAACCCCACTAGTCTTGACGAAGTTTGTGTGCAAGCCACCCACCTTAAGAACATGGGGAAACATGTTCAAGAATATCCCACGAAGAAACCTTCCAATCTCCCACTTAAGACTTTTAAGATGTTTAGAAGGAAGGATAAGAAGACCACTACAGTAACGAGAGAAGGAGGGAAATTGTCTTTCACTCATTGCATGAAGAGCAGTCATGATGAAGAACATTGTTGGAAACTACATCCAGAAAAGAAACCAAAACAGTTCGGTAGAAAGGGGAAGACAAAGACCATTGCTACAATGCAACAAGATCTTGGTTTCGATTCAGGAGATGAAGGAAAGATCACAATGGTTGGAGTACAAGGTAAAGATTCTCTTCATGCTAGTTCAAGTTCCAGTAATGAATCTCATGTTGATGAACGAAAGAGGAATGAGTTATTTCATATAAGGGTTGTATCTAAACATACTAAGATAGATACATTATTTGATATGGGTTCCCAAGTAAACTTGATATCTAAAGCACTTGTCAAGAAGATGGGTCTTGAAACGAAACCACATTCAAAGCCTTACCCTCTTGGTTGGGTATGTGATACAGAAAAACTTAATGTCACCAAACAATGTAGGATCAGATTTTCTATCACTTCAAAGTTGATTGATGAAGTGGATTTGGATGTTGTACCACTTGATATATGTGGCATAGTGTTGGGAATTCATTATCTTTATGACAGAAAATAAGTCTTGTTTCGTCATGAGAACAAATACCACCTTACTAAAGGGGGAGTGGAATATATTGTTAGAGCTCACAGGGTAAATACAACACTTGCTAGTGCAGAGAAAATGGAAATACTCATAAACACTAATAAGAGATATGTACTCATGTTAGTCAGAGAGAAAGATGTCAGGACACCCAACGCTTTCCAAGGGTGTGATCCATCTCATAAAAAGGAATTAATTGATATAGTTTCAAAGTATGATGACATTTTTCAGGAACCAAATGGATTACCTCCTAAGAGGGAAATCCAACATGAGATACATCTTCAATAGGATTCTCCTCTTCCTAATGTGGGCATGTACACGATGTTAGTTGTGGAGATGACCAAGATCAAGAAGAAGGTACAGGGATTATTGGATCAAGGGGTCATCAGGCCCAGTTCATCTCCTTGTGGTTCTCCTATCATGATGGTTCCAAAGAAGTATGGCACATGGCGAATGTGTGTCGATTACCGAGATTTAAATAAAATCACGGTGAAAAATCGATACCCTCTTCCTCGCATAGATGATTTACTTGATTAATTGAAGAATGTTGTTTATTTCACTAAGTTGGATTTGCGTAGTGGATATCATCAAATCAGAGTCATAGAACAAGATGCATGAAAAATTGGCTTTAAAACCAAACAAGGATTGTTTGAGTGGTTAGTTATGTTGTTTGGGATTTATAATGCTCCGACAACTTTCATGCGTATGATGAATGATGTATTTAGTCCTTTCCTATATGACTTTGTGATTGTATGTTTAGACAACATTCTTGTTTTTAGTGGGACTTGGGATGAACATGTGAGGCATGTAAAGCAAGTATTGGATACTTTGCAAAGGGAAATGTTGTATGTAAAATTTTCTAAATGTGAATTTGGCAAGACTGCGCTTGTGTACTTAGGTCATATTGTAGGAGGAGGACAATTGAAAATTGATCCTTCCAAAATTGATGTAGTTGTAAAATGGCATGAGCCAAAGAGTGTAACCGAAGTTTGAAGCTTCTTAAGTGCAGTCCAATATTGGAGGAGATTCATTCCCAACTTCTCCTTTATAACAACTCCTTTGCATGCCTTAACCAGTATGAAGATCACTTTTCAGTGGGAAGGAAAGCAACGAAAAGATTTCAACATTTTGAAGAAGAAGATTAGTACCACACCAGTATTAGCACTGTTGAATCTTCAAAAACCTTTTGAGATCGAGACAGATTCTAGTGGATATTCCATGGGTGCAATATTGATGTAATATCGTAAGCCTATTTTTTACCACTCTAAGACTTTTAACCAAGTTGTTGTTAACTATCCTACATATGATAAAGAGTTGTATGCATTAGTCCATAGAATAAAGAACTGGAAGCACTACTTGTTAGGGAAGGAAACAATCATACATATAGATCACCATCCCTTACAGTATCTTCAAGCATAGACCAAATTGCAACAATCTCGACACTACTTATGGATGGGTTTTCTACAACAATTTCATTTGGTAATCAAGTACAAAAAGGGTACACGTAACAAGGTAGTTGATATTCTTTCTAGACATCCTATTGTTGCTTCTATTGTTTTGAAGAATACTTATTTATCTCATGATAGCTATGTATAATAATATGCCATCGATGAAGATTTTAAAGAAGTATATGCAAAGCTAACCCTTGGTGCACAGGTAGAGAACTATTGTCTGCAGGGAAAACTACTCTACCATCTTGGAAAGCTATATATTCCTACAAGTGAACGAGTCCATGTAATATGATAAGTTCACACTTCTCTTGTGTCTGGGCATTTTGGGGTAGGAAAAACTATGGCTCATTTGCAGAGGTTTTGTTACTGGCCTCAAATGAAAGAAATTATAACTAAATATGTAAAGGGGTGTGTGATGTGTTCTACTTGTAAGCCCACTAATAGAAAACTGGCGCTATACTCACCACTTCCTGTTCCATCCCATCCATGGGAAAGTGTCTCCATGGATTTTGTAGGGGGTTTACCAATGAGAAAAGGGGGTCATGATTATTTGTATGTTGTAGTGGATAGGTTCAGAAAGATGTGTATCTTGATGCCATGTAAAAAGTAGATCACTACTGAGAAGACTGCTAAACTCTTATTTTAGTATGTTTGGGTTCACTTTGGATTACCCACATCCATTGTCTCGGATTGAGATACTCGATTCCTTGGGGAATTTTGGACTAGCTTGTGGAGGATGATGGACACCAAATTGAAGAGGAGCATTGCTTTCCATCCACAGACCGATGGACAAACATAGGTGGTAAACCAAACAGTGGTACTTTTTCTTTGAGGCTACTGCAACAAACATCCCAAGTTATGGGATGAATAGATACCCTATGTAAAACATGCGTACAACCGAGCTTTACATTCATCCACTCAGAGTTCACCTTTTGAGACATGTTTTGGGTACCTACCAAAGGTTCATTTAAACTTGATGTATGGGAGAGATATCGATGTGAATGAAGAACAAACAAAGTACAGAGCCAACAAGTTCATCCAGAGGATCCAACAAATACACCATGCAGTCAGGGAATAGTTGGAGAAAATTAAAGCACAGTATAAATATCAACATGACAAGCATAGGGTTGATCATCAGTTCCAGGTTGGAGACTAGGTATGGATTCACATCAACAAGGAGAGATTGAAGGGTGAAGGCAAGAAACTCAAGCCCATTTGTTGTGGACCCTTCACTATCTTGGAGAAAAGTGGTACCAATCCTTTTCGTCTGAATCTTCCACCTTACATGCAGATCTACTCAATTGTGAATGTTGAGAACTTGAAACTTTTTGAGCCTCCCATGATCATGGATCAAGATGACAAAGTTTCAATACCTTCAGTTGATGAGTTTGCACTTAAGTACTTGGATGAGAAACAAGAAGATATCATCATGGACAAGATGACAAGGACTTCACATAGGGGTGATGTTGATTATCTTCGAGTAGGCTTAAAAGGCACACATCCAAGCAAGGTAAAGTGGATCAAGAAGGACAAAGTGAGGGGACTCTTCCCTCACTTACCTGTTGATTGATGAAATCTTTTGGAGGTCCAAAAATCTCTGAGTGGGAATGCATGATCTGAAAAGGATCCAGAGAAGGATAAGAACAACTCAGAACTCACAAAGGCAACTTAGAATGATCAAAATGGCTCCAACAAACAGAGAAAGGAAAAAAATTCAAATTTCTAAAAACTCAGTGAAAAGGGCATGATCGCGAAGAGCATGTCGCAAGATTTCTAACGATGCAAACGACTTGTCAAATGGAGTTACGGATTGAAATATATTTGCAGTCAAAGTTTGGTCAACCTAACCCAGTCAACAGGGGATGAGTCAGCATCCGTATTGCTGACATCAATATCCGTATGGATGACTTCAACATCTGTACAAATGACTTCATCATTTGTACAATACACATGGCAGGGACATGGAAGTGACATGTGGCATGTTGACGTGGCAGCACCTGAGGTTGCTACGTGTCACCTGGTTATTGGATTTTTGGACCGATCCGTGGACCAATCAGATTGTGCCATGTGGCAGTTCGTAGAGTCTGTATGACTGACGTGAATGTTGAATTTGTAGGGGGCAGTGTTTTCCAATGAGATGTCACCATGTGGCCCAATCAGGGGCTGCCACGTGGCAGGTGGGAAAAGCACAAGGACAACCCGTGAATGAATTTTGAAACAAAAATTGCTTGGCGGGTCCGCCAAATCTAGCAGACCACACCAACTATAGCCATATTAAAATATCATTGGAGGACCTTCTAGCGAAGACACTAAATCTAGCGAGATGGAAAATACGACATTCAACAAACAAACCAAAAGTGGAGTCTGTGGGGATCGACCCTGGAACCTCCGCCTAATCCTACGCCATAACACTTCCACCCCTAACCACTAGGCCATGGGTACAACTTGGTACATATTGCTCACATTTAATATTAAAAGGTGTATTATGCCTAGCCACAGGGAGAGGAGGTGCAGACCATACGACCTGTCGGGCATGATTTTCGAGGTGAGGTACAATCATGATTGCAGGTTGCAGAGGGCACGAAAACTGAGACATAATTATTCTTGGGCCTGAGAATGCTAGAGTTGGATCGAGGCGTGGAGACAACCATTTTTGGGTAATTCGATGCCACGAATTTAGTAGTGTTGTCTATTTTCTAATCCGAGAATTATTTCTACAACTTGATTTCAAAATGAGGTATACTTATGTATTTTTCCAAATTCTTTTGTTGAGTTAATGGAAGAGCCTACCCATTTGAGAACAGGACCCAGAGATGTAGTCCACCAGGGACGAGATCCGTTATCAAGTTTTTGTGTTCATATCTGATGCTTATATCTCTTCATTTTTTAGTTTTCCCTTGTTTAATGGTGCACTTTAATTTATGCTCATTTATTGCAATTCTTTATAAGTCACGATGAAAAGATCCCGGATCAAATACTAAAAAATTTGGACCTAAAATTGAAATTCAAACCAATGAAATTGAGGTAGAGGGGATGGGAACTTACTTGGTCCAAATGGTTACTAATTTCGTTGATCATAGCTCCTGCAATCGACACTTGAAGAACGAGGGGAAAATGGCCTAAAATGCACTACGTGGGTGAAAAAACTCAAATGGTATGGTAAAATGGTCTATTTTTACTATTATTTGAAAATTTTTACACATTATATATAGTTTATGCTAATTTTTTTACCTTATGGACTAATAATATAGTGTAAATAATTGGTTTTGGCGGTTTTGTCCAGGTTTTTTGCAGTTTCTAGTGTCATATCGTTCATTCATGACTTCGGCAGGTATTTTCTTTCACCAACATATAGAATAGGTTTTCACTCCATTTTTCATTATTGCATTGTCCTATTACTGTGATCCATGTGCCTTAGGTACGAACCCATTTATTAGAGACATAAAACCTTCTTACTGTTATTAGTGTCTCTTATAGTTCCAAAATGAATTTGTGTTTGAACCCCATATTCTTACTCACAAGCATTTTGACCCTTATCTATGGGACTCCCTTTAAGTCTTAGTTAAGCTCTTTTCTGACTCTCTATAAAATGAAAAGATTGTCGAGTGAACTTGTCTCTTTCACACTCGTTAAATGGATTTGAAAGGACGTCTATTTTGTGTAAGTTTAACCCCTTTTTCATACCAAGTAGACTACTTATGAAAATGGAATACTCTAGTCACCATTGGCTAGAAGAGTTCTCATGGGTATTATTTTATACTTTTTCGGGCCTAGGGGACTAAATCTACGAAAAAGGACATTCTTTGGAGTTAAGTTGGAATTGCATTCCATCATCCTGCTTGTAGTATTGAGCCTATTTATGGTTCCCTATTTCTCATTATAAGCATCTTACCTCATCAATTTGCATCACCAGCCAAGTAGAGCCTTGTTTATATCCTTTGCAGCTTGACACCTTGTACCCTATGAGGAAACATCCCCCCGAGTGTCCATGCCTTGCATGCACTTCATTGCATTGAGAATAGGTGTGTTCCACTGTTTGGATCCAGTTTCTTACTCACGACACTCGTTTCCTCTCATGTATCATAACATTTCTTTTCCTATGAAAAAAACAAAAAAAAGGCGGGCGGGAAAAAAATCTTATCTCATATTAGAAGCAGTCGTGTCACCTTTGAATAGAGTGCAAACTTTTGAGTCCACTGTCATCCAAATTTTGGGTGTAGCATGACGTTAGGAAAATTATCTCGTGACTTAGAGTTTACTCCCTTGACTGGTTATTCTTCCAGTCCCTATGGAGAGTTCATTGATGCCTCCTACATCACGAAGTTTTATCATCAAGTCTATGATGCCTGAGTTATCCATATGTCTCATACTCTCATTCAAAAGATGTCTATAATCCTGTGTTGGCCATTTCTTAGAACTCTTGACTTTGCATGTTGGCCATACCCTCAGTGTGTCTCAGAGTCACATGAAGCTATAGTCCTACCATGCACCATGGTCCTACTCTCATTATGGGTAGGTAACCTTGAACCCAACAGTCAACATCTCCTCATTGGTCGATGACTAGGGGGTTTCACTTGTGTTCGACGACAATAAATCTATTCATACATTAGGATTCATGAAGTGTCTTGAATTCCATTAGGATTATTGGTGGTTTCCTTTCCTTTGTCTGTAGTCTTCCTCATTGGATGTTATTCAGAGGGTCTCTTTTCTGCACTACTTGCATCTGGTACATGCGGGAGACACACAGGGTCGTTGGTTCATGCACATATTATTCATCCAAGCTCCTCCTAATCATCAAGCTAATGCTTTGTACTGCATGTTGACTGATGAAAGATTCCCTAATGCTCTTGTTTCAGCAGGCCTCCTTCCATCGACTTCAGCTCATCTATTCTAGAAATGAGGCCTAGAGTCCTATGAGTACCTAGAGGCTTGTAGTCATTAGTGGCATTTATCCCTCCATCGATATTTGGGAATACATCAATGTATCTCGATTGATGGATTCTTCATGTGTTCGACCTCAACACCCTTATTCACACTTGTAAGAATGTACTCGGTGCCTTGATACATACTTCCATTGTCGGTAGGTTGTCTCGCATTTGTTAATGGTATACCTTAATGACCGATAATCAAATGAAATCTCATTGTGTTTGAACTCAACTCCTCTATTCACATGATGTAGAATTGCACCTTCGACAAATAGTGTAGAAGACCTCTAGCTTACATTAGAAACTTCCCTAATCTATTGTTGTCTTTCATTGGACCAGTACTTATATGACTTCAGTGATCATGGGAGATCGAATTGTACTCCATTATATACAGATATCTCCAGATTGATTTTGATACTGGTTTCCACTGGTCCTTGTTCGTGACTATGACATCCTATGGCATGTGTCTTCTTTGTATTGCCTATTCATGGCCGTGAACAACTATTTGGTATATTTCCACATGGATTTGTAGTGTAATTTAGATTGGTAGCCATGTGTACAAAGTCATTATGGATTGTAATATTCTAATGAGTAACTAGCACTTCCAAATGATTCTCCATTACTCCACTTATGTGAATTATAATGTATTTCGGCCATTGCAGATACTCCTCTAACCTCACACATTAGGGGGAATCTGTTACAACAATTTTTGCCTCACCCCATGCAACTTGCTTGGATGGCATTTCCATTTCCCTATGCAGACTTGAATTCCCTTTTTGTACCTTCTAGATCCAAAAACACATATTTTTCAACATATAGGCACCCTATAAGTTAGGAAACAAGCGTATATGCAGGTTGCTCCACTACATCCCACATACATCAGGTTTGGTGCTCAAAATTAAAAATTATGTCAGGTTTCCATGCCATGTCATGGGATCCATGATCCTTGACCTTCTGTATACTGGAAACAATCTGACTCGACCCTTCAATTCCATTTGAAGGATATAAATTGAGCCATACCCAAGCCTTGGAGAAGAGAATTCAACTTTGAGAGAAAAGACACTCTGGAGAAATTTCACTTCATATTGAGTCTGCATAACTTTTTCCTTGAAAGTCTAAACTCATTGTTTAGCCCCCAAGATATTCCTTCTTTGTGATGGAGAACATCATTGTATCCTTTATATGAGGTTTCCTTTGGTGGAGGATTGAAGTGGTGGATGCCCAACTGGAGGGACTTAGTTTCTCGGTTTTGATTTGTGTCGTTACAAAAGTTTGTCACATATATACTTTTTTTTATTATTTTAGTACAAATACTCTTTTCTCGTCCAATTGATATCTTGCAAATATTTGAATTATTATTCCATGGGAATATTTGTCATGGATGTTAATGGATTATGCTAATTTATATGTTAACATTATATATCACCATATGCTTTCTTATCTTGGTTGTTGAGGACACGTTGCAGGTATAAATCTTTGAGTTGTGTGCTCAACGATGATCTTCATCAAACATCCAGACAAGGTAGGTTCTTGGCCTTATCTTGTTAACATTTCATTTATATAGCATACTTGGGATTAGAGTTGATTTCTACGTGTCATTCCATCTGTTGTGGTTTACCCCATGCCATAGAGAGATTTTCCTCACAACAGAACTTTTAAAGCCTAAGGAAGTAATTTCTATTGAAGATGATAAGTTTCCAAAAGGCTTGACTCCTCTTGAGAGTTCATTTTCAACGAGTGATGTTGGTAAAAAGGAAAATACTGAAGAAGAGGATTCAAAGAGGAAAGTTAGAGACATTGTCTCCGTGAACATTGGAACCTCAGATGATCCCAATATTCTTAAAATAGGAGCCTGGTGTTCACAAGAGAAAAAAGAAAGATTCAAGGATGTATTCTATGAATTAAATGATGTATTTTCTTGGTCATATGAGGATGTTCATGGTTTTGATCCAAACATCATCCAACATGTCATTCCTGTTAAGGAAGGGGACAAAATAGTCAGGCAGAGACAAAGGCCTATAAACCCTTCCCTCGAAGCTACTATCAAAAAGGAAGACGAAAAGTTACTAAAAGACCAAATCATCTTTTCGATAAAATATTATGAATGGGTCTCAAATCCGGTTCCTGTACGAAATAAAATTGGTCAGATTAGGCTATGTGTTGACTTTCGTGCTTTGAATAGTTCTATTGTTAAGGATAATTTTCAACTTCCTAATATGGAAATGATCCTACAACAAGTGGTCGGGTCTCAAATAATGGCCCTACTTGATGGTTTTTCTGGATACAATCATATTAGAGTCAAGAGGGCTGACAGATATAAAACCACATTCACCACCAGATGGGGCACATTTGCCTACAAACACATGCCTTTTTTCATGTCTAATGCATGTTCCACATTCTAGAGAGCTATGCAAATAGATTTCGACGATTTGATCGGAAAGATGATCCAGGTTTATCTTGATGACTTAATTGTTTACTCTAAGAATCGATCAAATCATTTTGGTCATATTAGGAAAGTCTTTCTGCGTTGCAAAAAATTCGATATGTCATTGAATCCTTATAAGTCTATTTTTAGATTCACTCAAAGAAAACTCCTTGGTCATATTTTTCTGACTGTGGTATTAGTATTGACCTGAGAAAGTTGTTGTGATTATCAACCTCCCTGCTCCCACCTCTAAACAATGAGTTCAAGCTTTCATGGGCACTATTAACTTTGTTAGGAGGTTTGTTCCCGACTTTGCCATGATGGTTAAACCTATTCATAATTTGATGAAGCAGGATAGAACCTTCTCTTGGAATGATGAGGTAGAAAAGGATTTTATAGGAATAAAGAAGGCAATCAACTCTGCACCAGTCTTAGCCAAGCCTGATTTTAATAAAGACTTCATCATCTATACCAATGCCACGAAAGAGGCAATCTCTGCCATCCTTCTACAAGTTGATGACCAAAATCAAGAAAATCCTATAGACTTTATGAGTCAAAGTTTGTTAGACAATGAGGTGAAATATACTTTGATTGAAGAACACACTTTCGCCTTGGTAAAAGCTATAGGAAAGTTCAAGAATTTTATTTTGGGCAAGCAAACACAGATAATAGTCTCTTTTCTTGCAGTCAAGTTTTTGTTTACATAAACTCATCTCTCATGAAAACTTGCACATTTTCTTGCCAAAATTCAAGGACACGATTTAACAATTACTAAAACCAAGACAATTAAGGGACATGATCTATCTCTTCAGTTGTCTCAACATCCTGAACCAAGTGATTTTCTTGAGGAAGATGAAAACAATTTGTCAACATTGTTTTACTTGGAAACTCTCGATATAGTTCTTGATGACCATCCTTGGTACAAGGATATTATTTATTATCTCTTACATCAAAATTTTCCAGATCATTTAGACTCACATCAGCATAGAATATTGTGCTTGATAGCCCCAAAGTTCCTCACCTTGGGAAATATATTTTTTTCGCATATTTGATGATGGGTTGTTGTTAAGATGTATTGATAACCTTATAAATCTTAACCCATATAACATTTAATCTCTAACACATGACCTTATAACCCTCAACCCTTATTATCCCTAACCTTTAATCCTTAACTCATGTACTCAATGTCACACCTAATTCCTTTAACCCATACAACCCAACCGTTGCTACTCTTATTATCTTCAACTAATATAACCCATATCACCCCTAATATATATTACCATTAATGAGTACATATCATCTAACCCTAAACCAGTTTAACTTGACCAATAATCTTTCACCCTTATAGTCATTAACCCTTGTAAACTCTAGACCTTATAACTATTAAACTATTATCACCTTAATTTATTAATTCCTATAGAACCTAAATAGTGTAAACACTAACTAACCCATTTAAATCCAAACCTTTATAACCCATATGACCCCTAATGAGTATGATCCATATAATCCAAATTCCATAAAATTACAAGTCCTAACCCATAACCATAAAATTTCAAGTCCATAAAATCTTAACCAATAATCCCTAAAAAATATAACTCCTAACCTCTATAATTCCTTCTCCATTTAATTCTTAACCCTTATAATTTCCAATCCTTAATCGTATAAACCCTAGTCCATATATGATCCGGATTTAGGAGCAGAACGAAATGATTAACAAACTGAATACAATAAACAAAGAGATATGGAGAACAACACATATATATAGTGAACAATATCTTATATTGAATAAAAGAAATAGGATGAAATTATAAAACTACAGAACTGAAACAACTTGCTTGAATGGTGGTAGCTATCTCTAAGAAGAGATGTGGCTTCTATGCGCATCTGTCTGAGCATAATGATTACAATGAGGCTCTAGAGGCCTTTTTAACATTACTCATGAATGTCAAAACCCTAGACATCCAAAAAACTAACCCTAGGAGATGAAACATCAAAAGTTATGTGGGCCCCTATGGGTAAGTTGGTACCTCAACTTCCTGGGGTTGTAGCTTTTGCATACGACCTCCGCTTTAGGCACGTGATAGCCCGTTGGAAAGGTATTTTTGAGAAATACATAGTACACCATCAAACTTTGACTCAGTCTACACTTTGAATGTGACGAGCCAAAAACACATTGTTTAGGGCCCCAAAACGACCTTGGAAGTACATAAAGATGTGATGACATGAAAACATACAAAATAAGTCAGTTGGATTAGGTGGGAGGCCATCAGTGAAGATGTGTAGGGCTTCAGACAACCCCAGAAGTGTAGAACCCACAATTACAAAGAAGTATAGAATAACGTGTTGAACTAAAAATTGTCAAGAGGAGCCAGTTGGAATAGGTGGGTGGCCACCAATATCACCCGAATTAGTCCTCCCCCCTTAGGAAGCAATGGTATCCATTGTGTTGAGTTCCCCCATCAGGTGAGGAAAATTCTGTTGAATTTGGCCCCGAGTGAGCCATTTTCCTTGGAGGAGGAGTTGCCTTGCCTTGACAACCCGAGAAAGTTGGATCCTCTACTGATGAGTTCCCTTGACATGTGTGTCCACTATCTGACCAATGGATGCATGTTCCATGCAGTTAGGGTTGATCTCTATTGGTGTTAGTTGTTTTCCGATCTCTGAGGTGTCCAATAATGATGGAAAATATGACCGAAGGACGTCCACATTGGACACTAGGTGAAATCCAAGGAAGGGTGGAGTGTTGAGCTCAAAAGCATTGATAACCACAACCTTGGTGATAGTGTAAGACCCATATAGAAGTGGGCAGAGCTTCCGATGGGGCCTTGTAATACGCTCTGTCAAAAAATGTAACTAGACCTTGTCTCCAACCTCAAACTGGTGCGGTACCCTATGTTGATCATGGCGTTGCGTGTACTTATCATTGGATTTCTGCGAAATCTCATGGACCTGTTGTTGGATGTGCTGAATCCAATCAATGAATTTGGTGTCTTTGTTGGTATCAGACTGAACATGGGAAGAGTATGTCTGTGTGGTTGCAAGAGGTAGTGCAACATCAATGGGACCCAAGGGTTGGAATCCCAACCCCACCTGAAATGGGTTATGGTCGATGGAGCTATGGAGATCCCTATTGTAAATGTCTTGAACATAGGGGAGAATCTCATCCCATGTATGTGGATGCTTAGAGTTGTACATGCACATGATGTGCACAATCATCTGATTGACGACCTCTTTTTGGTCGTCTGTTTGGGGGTTGAAAGCAGTGGATTTAGTGAGCTTGGTGTCCAACAGTGACCATAGACTCAACCAAAATGTGTTGAGGAACCTGTTGTCCTAGTCGGAGATGATTTTTTGTCAGCTCCCACACGCTTTAAGCTTCTCCCAACGGTACACCAACGACAAAATGTCTAACATCCTTAGAGAGATAATTTGGTGACAGAATCTTTGTGACATTCACAGCGAGATATTTTTGTGATGGAGTCAAAAGCATGTAGAAAACAAGAATTATTATATCATTGAGTCCCCATATAGTCCACTGAAACTTGGATATCACCGTCTTTTGGTGCACGGATATGACATTCAGATCATTCATGGCCCATTCAATCCACCTAAACCTTAACGATATCACCCTATTTTAGTGCACGCCTATGGAACATTTTTAATGGTGGGATCCTATCTTGGTTTCTAGAGTGGCTTATTTGTCTATGTAAAGGGTAACTTTCAAATAAGTTGGTCGTCTATTTTCTTTTTTATTATTATAAATATTTCACATTTTACATCAAAATAATTAATGCCCTGTATAAGTTAAGATATATAATTCAATATATGATATATATTCCATACCATTAATGTCCTATATACTAATATACATAATGTTGGATTCTAAAATATCTCAAATCAAATAATATACATATTCCAACTATCACTATTACATTATGAGATCTTAGTAAAATAAAAAAATAAACTTTGGATGTACATAATTTTGGATGCACCTTCCTATGATATTCTAGGTCTTTGATCCACTTCTTGAACTAAGAGGGGTATCCTCAATATTCATAAAGGAGGAGTTTGTTTCTATCACCTAAGAATGACTCATTTAATCTATGAATCTTGGATTGGATTTATAACAAAGATTGGTGGTGCATGAAATTAACCTCTACTATGGATTTGAAAAGGTGTTATGATATTTTGAGATGACTGAGAAATAAATCTATTTAGAACTACATAATATAGTGTCTAGAACTATTTATTTTTCTAGAAACTACCATTCGTTGATGCCCTTGGCAATGATGGGAAAACTAGGGTTAGACATCACTAAATTTTACAAAGACTTGTATTCTTTTGATTCCAAAAGAGTCTAATGCCTAGGGATGATCAAATATTTGGTTATGAGAATTGTTAGGATACAATACTAACCCCTCTCCATGGGTCATTAGTTAGTAGGATATCATCAGATCTCATAGCTTCGAATATCTACTACTGTGGTTCATCCAACAGAAAATGTGTTTAAGCTAGATTAAATCATGTCCGTCAGATGCACAATCGCCAAATCTATGGCAGGGATGAATTGTGGATATTGAAAGGAGAATTAAACATCACACTTGTTCTCATCCCGCAATTAGTCAGGACCATCGGATCTTAAAACTTCAAAGATCAACGATTGTGGTTAACTCACCAATAGCGCACATCTTCCCATTGCGGAGTTGGGTGACGAGTTAAAACACTCGCAGATTGTGGTTGCACAATCATTCTTGATCATGGATATGTTTTAATAAACTTCACAACGATTGTATCACTTTTGAGTGGAAGGACAGGATAAGCGAGAAAAACATTTGAGAATTTTATTATGCGAATTCTCGTCAGTCGTCGGATCACTTTCAAGTGGAAGGACAAGATAAGCTAGCAGAGCAGCAACGCTGATAGATCAAGACGTCGATCTAAGATCTTGATTGATGAACAAAATTTAGTTCGGGTTTAAAGTCGTGAGGAGGTTACGCTCCAGAATGTTTGAGATGTGTAATACCCGAAGCCCGAAAATCCGAAATGAATAAGGACCATCGGATTTGGAGGACAAACGAAGATAGTTGGTTCAGGGATGTTGGTCAGCAGACCATGTCAGCAAAAGGGCATAGTGGAAGACCTCATCAGAAGACCACATCAACAAATATGCATGGCATAATCAGGTGATGACAAGCATCAAGAGGAAATTGGATTGTGCCATGTCAACAAGTGACATAAGCAAGTTATGTTACTCCGGGAGAATTGCTTCGGGAGTTTCACCACCAAGAAATGTCAAAAGTCCCGAAGTCTCGAAGGATGAATGTCCGAAGTCACTCTCAATCGTCAATATAAGATACTATCCTGACCGTTAGATCAAGGACATGTGGCACAGTCAGAGAACAACAAGTGTCAAGTTGAAATCATCATTTTCGGTACGTGCAAATCACAAATCAGAGTGACACATGGCAGTTTCTCGACTCGTGACACATCATCAAGAGATGCAGGCAGTTACGTCACTTCGTTAGTTTTTCTTTGGGATTTTTACCATCACACTCGCCCAATGTCCTGAAGTCCCAAATGCCAAAGACCCGAAGTGGACACGAGACGTCCGATCTGAAAGATCACTTTGGGAGAATTATTGTCCATCAATTTACTACAGTGGAAGGATAGTGTAAGTGGAAGCGTTGACCGAAAGCAAGTGGTCTCCACCGTTTATGAATTACCGAGCAGGTGATCACTCCGGAGGAAAGAATGGATTGAGACTCGAAATCTTCGAAGTTCGAAGACCCGAAGGATATCTCGTCCGTCGATCTGATGGCGGGTGCACTCTCAACGATTGATCAAGTTACAGTGGAAGGATAGTGTAAGTATAATAGTCAAAGACCCAGAGTAAAAGGTGGCCATCCATATCAATGGTTCATTAATTCTTGGTCATCAGATTAAGCCTTGTAAGAATCAAATCTGACAATTCATCTGTTTCTGCGAATTAAATGTAAACCGTCCGATCTGTTCGGGGATTCTGATTTGGAAGTTTCGAAAGGTTTGAAACCCAAAAGTTCCGAAGGGAAAAGTGTCGAAGTTATGACAGTCGTCCATTTAGGAGAATGAATCATGGTCGTTGAATTGATAAGCTCTCAAGCACTCATTAAGCCCATGCGTATGGTCACTGCCAGTGATCACATGAAGGAAGGGGCTTAGAAGCCAAAGAAGCCATAATTGAATGGTTTTAACTCACAGCAAAGACAAAGAGTTTCGGCTGCCAGAGAAGCTAAGGAATCTTAGCATAACGTTCACTGATGATGAACACATGGTGCTAACCGCTAGATATAACGAAGAGTTTCCATGATGATCAGGTAGAGGACTCGATGTGAGAAAAAGAAGCAGAACAAAGAAGTGAGTGGATTTTGCGGGTTAGCTATGCAGTTGTGAGGAAGAGACATAGTGAAAAACCTATAGGGTAGAACAATGATGCAGTGAAGAGCATACAGAGGCATAGCACATAGAGGGAAGATGGCACACAAAGTATAAAAAGCAGAAGAACATAAAGTGAAAGGGAGGAGAGCAGAAAGACATTGATGCAGGCGAGCAGAGTGGTGCCGCAAAACAATGATGAGACTAGTAAGACATAGATAAATTTTGTATCACTGTGATAAATTCAAGAAAAGAAAAGATTTATATTTCAGGGTGCTAGGGAGGTGCTAGGGAGGAATGTTTTCCTCAGAGTTTCAAGTAGGTGCTTGAACACAAGGAGTTGTAGCTTCCATCTGGTTGCAGCCAGAAAAACCAGGGTGGTAGGGCGATGCAAGGGAGAACTATTTTTTTTTGTTATACAGGTTGGTGCCTATGTGACTGGAAGTTGGTGCTTCCATCCAGTTGGTGCCGGAACACTCAGGGACTTGGTGCTTTCTTCTAGTGGGTGCAAGAGAAACTAGAGAGTTGGTTCTCTCAACAATTTGTTGCTTGTAAAACAGAGGTTGTAGCCTCAGGAGGAGTTGGAGCTCATAAGAATGATAATGTATAGAAAATAAAGATTACTTATCATATCAAGAATAAGAGGTTTATTCCTTTATGGGTTTCCTCATGAAATATATGTCTCTGTATATTTCATGTGTGTGATTGATGTTGAATATTCTACTACTTACCTCCCTACATTATTGTGATCATCATTGAGTGTTCTGTAAAGAGTTTAAAATAAGCATAATTTTTTAAGCACAGTAACAACTGATTCACCCCCCCTCTCATTTTTCCAACAATTGGTATCAGAGCAGGTTCCTTTTATTTAAAGGTAGACCAGTAAGCTTAAACATGTCAATTCATGAAGGATCCTCAACCAATAAGGCCCCTTTGTTCAATGGAACAAACTTTGCCTTTTGGAAAGTTAGGATGAGAACCTACATAATGGATTTAGGTGCAGATGTTTGGGATGTGGTAGAGATTGGTTATGTAAAGCCAGTTGTACTAGATAATAAGGATGACAAGTTAGAATTCAACTTCAATGCTAAGGCTATGAATGTTATTCTAAGTGGGCTTGCAGAAGTAGAATTTGTAAAAGTTATGCACTTAGAAACTGCCAAAGACATGTGGGACAAACTCACTATCAGTTAAGAAGGTAAGGAGAAGGTAAAGGATGCCAAGCTTCAAACCTATAGAGTACAGTTTGAAGAGCTATAGATAAAAGAAGATGAAACTATTGGGAAGTACTTTCTGAGAGATGAAGAACTAGTAAATGGAATGAAATATCTTGGTGAAAAAATTGAGGAAGCCTCTTTAGTTCAGAAAATTTTGAGATCTTTGCCTGATAGGTTCAACCCAAAGGTCTCTGCTATAGAAAAAAATAATGATCTAAAAGCTTTGGCTTTTGATCAACTTCTAGGAACGTTGATTGCATATGAAATGAGGATAGGTAAAGATAAATCCACCACTAGAGAATCTTCTTTTAAAGAAAATAAGAATGAGGAATCTGAGCCTAATGAAATTGAAGCAAAATTTGTGAGAAGACTAAAGAAAGGATCAAGCAAGTATAAAGGCAGTTTTGCCTTCAAGTGTTTTAACTATGAAAATATAGGTCACTTTTCATCTAAGTGTCCACACAAGAAGCAGGATCAAAATTCTGAAGGTGAAAATAAGTACAGACCCAGGAGGTTCGATAAGAAGAAAAGTTTATGTGTAAACAATGATGACTCTTCAGAAGACACAGATAGTGACTCTTCCTGTGAAGATAAGGTTAATGAATTTGTGCTTATGGAAAAAGAGGATTATGATAATAAAAACACAGGAAGTGATGTTAATGATGAAGAAGCTTTGGTTGATATGAAAGGTGAACTGATCAATTCTTTAGAATATATTAACAGACTCAGAATCAAGAAGAGAAAACAAAACCAGTTGTTGATGCAGTTTGAAAAGAATGGTAAAAAAATTGATGAAGACTTTGCCCTGCTAAAAGTGGAGTTAGAAGAGGCAAAGAATATAGAGGACATTCTAAAACAAAAGTTATCAGAAAAGAAGGCAAGATGTGAAGCCTTGGAAGAAGAGGTAGTAAAAACTAGAAAAGAGATGGAGAAGTTTAAAGCATCATATCTCCAAAATATTCCAAGCATTAAAGCCTCAACGAAACTAAATGACATTTTGAACAAACATAGATATCCTTTGTTGAAGACTAGTTTAGGCTATGTAAGTGGCTCAAGCAACAAATAGATAGAAAGCAAAGAGCCAATAAACATGATCAAGTTCCAAATCAGTAGACAATCAAACCATGTGAGTAATCTGTCACCAAAAGCTAATAAAGATAAGATGATCCCTGATCAAAAGAAAAGATACTAGAAGATGGAGCAACAAATACCAAGAAGAAGGACATCCTTCAAGTACCAAAATTTCTTTCATGGTTACTGTTTTTACTGCTCTAATTTTGGTCATAAGATTCCAAATTGTCAAATTAAGTTTAGAGACATGCAACTGAGAAGATCAAGAAATAAACAATCTTTGCAACATAGAACTAAACAACCAATGAATAGATAAAGTTACACCAATCACTTTGACCTATTGAAGAATGCGCTCGAATGCTATAATTGTCATAACTTTGGCCACAAAGCTGCAAACTACCATTTGAAGAATTACAAAACAGATACAAAGATAAAACCCTTGGCTAAAAATGTCAGCACATGGAAAAAGAAAGATAGTGAAAATTGTGGTCTAGTACTTTTAGCTCAAAAACAAAAATACCCCTGGTATATAGATAGTGGATGTTCCAAGAATGTGACTGGAGACAAGGATAAGTTTATGTCTATAAATAAAGGAAAAACAAGAAATGTGACCTTTGGAAATGATGAACCAGGTAAAATCAAGGGTAAAGGGATGGTGAGTTTAAGTAATGGCAAAGGAAAATCCCAATATGTCATGCTTGTAGATGGGCTGAAACATAATTTTCTCAGTGTAAGTCAAATGTGTGACAGAGAATGTGAAGTGGTGTCCACTTCCAAATATTGTAAGATAAAATCTGTAAATTTAGGACAAGTGGTGGCTAAAGGCATAAGGACAGATAATAATGTATATGTGCTGAAAGATATAGAGAAGAGTGTCATCTAATCAAACATGATGAGAGATGGTTATGGAATACAAGACCTGGACATCTAAAATTTGACCACTTAATCAAGCTCAAAAAGCTTGAGGCAGTAAAAGATCTTCCAAGAATATCAAAGCCACAAGATTCTGTGTGTAAACCCTGCCAAGTAGGAAAGCTAACCAGGACATGGTTTAAATCCAAGAACTCTACTTCAATAGATAAACCACTCCAATTAGTTCATATGGATCTATGTGAACCATCAAGACAGGAAGGAACAAGGAAGGAAAACTACTTCTTGTTGATCATTGATGATTAATCCAGACTCACTTGGGTTTCTTTTCTCAAAGAAAAAGCTGAAGCATTTGAGAAATATAAAATATTTAAGTCTTTAACTGAGAATCAAACATGCAATAGATTAAAGGTTGTAAGATCAGACAGAGGAGGATAATTTATGTCATGTGATTTCAAGGAATTATATGATAAACATGGGATCAAAAGAGAATACACAATCCCAAGAACTCCATAGAAAAATGGAGTAGTTGAGAGGCAAAACCGAACAATTCATCAAATGGCCAGGTCAATGATGAATGAGAAGAACATCGGTCAAACCTACTGGGTAGAATAAATTCACACAACAATCCATATTCTTAACAAATCTCATCTCAGACCACACAGTGACAAGACACCTTATGAATTGTGGCATGGAAGACCTGCTACAATCAAACACTTCAAAGTCTTTGGGAGTAAGTGCTACATAAAGAATAATAATGAAAACCTTGGCAAGTATGATGGCAGGGATGATGAAGGCATCTTCTTAGGGTATGCTACAAACAATAAAGGATACAGATGCTATAATAAGAGGCTACATAAATTGGTTGATTGTATTGATATACAAGTTGATGAAGGATTCCCAATAAGAGAGGTGAGCAATATTGAATAAACAACAGAGGATATAGGTGAAGTTGAAGTTGAACAGGTCCAAGAATTAGAACAAGAAGACTCTGAGTCATATGAAGATGTAAATACTCAGGCAGGCTCAAATTAGCAGACAACATCAAATCCTTCTTCCAAAATTACTCAAAAGAATCATCCTGCAAGTCAGATAATTGGTGAGAAAGACAAAGGTGTAAAAAACAGGAGAAGGATAATAAAAAACACCGAGCAATCACATATAGCCTTCATATCCATGGTGGAACCCAAGAACTTCAATGAAGCCAATGAAGATGAAAATTGGTTAAAATCAATGAATGAGGAACTGGATCAGATTGAGAAGAACAATACTTGGGAGTTTGTTCTTAGACCTGCAGATAAGAATGTAATTGGATCCAAATGGGTGTTTAAGAATAAAATAAATGAACGAGGACAAATTGTTAAGAATAAATCTAGACTGGTCTGTAAGGGGTATGCACAAGTTGAAGGACAAGATTTTGATGAAACTTTTTCACCAGTGGAAAGATTGGAAGCCATCATAATGGTTCTGGACTATGCATGTCATAAGAACTTTAAAGTATATCAAATGGATGTTAATTCATATTTTCTTAATGGATACCTAGAAGAAGAAGTATACATGGAGCAACCTAAAGGATTTTCACTGATAGATAATCCTAACTATGTCTATAAGTTGAAAAAGGAATTATATGGACTGAAACAGGCACCACGAGCTTGGTATCATAGACTAGAAAAATTTCTACAGGACAAAGGGTTCAATAAAGGTACTATTGACAGAAATCTATATATAAAATATGAAAGTGATGATTTATTAGTTGTTTTGGTTTATGTAGATGACATTATCTTTGGATGCACTAATGACCTTTCAGTTCAGTGGTTTTCTAATTCAATGCAGACTGAGTTTGAGATGTCCATGATAGGAGAACTGTCATATTTTCTTGGTTTACAAATAAATCAAAGTTATGCAGGGATATTTATCTCTCAAGAACAATATTTGAAAGAGATGTTGAAGAGGTTTCATATGGAAGATTCCTCTCCTGTTAGTACACCTATGGTGGTTGGTTGCAAGCTCAATAAAGATGATATTTCACCTGATGTTGATCAATGAACATATCGATCAATGATAGGCAGTCTTATGTACATCACAACATCCCATACTAATATAATGCAGGCTATTGGAATGGTAGTTCGTTATCATTCTACCCCTAAACAAAGTCATTTAGCAACTATCATGAGGATCTTCACATATTTTAAGGGTACAATGACTTATGGTCTTTGGTATCCTAGAAATCAGAACTTACAATTAACTGCATATTCAGATGTTGATTGGGAAAACTGTTTGGATGAGAGAAAGAGCACCAATGGAGGTGCATTCTTCTTAGGTGATTCATTAGTAGCAAGGATTAGTAAAAAGTAGGGATCTATCTCATTATCAACTACAAAGGCAGAGTACATTTTTGCTACTACTTGCTCCACTCAGATTTTATGGATGTTACAAACTCTTGCATATTTGAAGGTAACTTATAATGATCCAATTCCACTTCACTTTGATAAAACTAGTGCCATTAGTGTCTTGAAGAATCCTATTCTCCATTCAAATACAAAATATATCCCAATCAAGTATCATTTTCTCAAAGAACAGGTTACAAACAGGGTTGTTCAGCTGAATTATATTCATTCCATAGAACAAATTGCAGACATCTTTACTAAACCCCTAGCCAAGACACCTTTTGAATATCTTCGTTAGAAGCTGGGTGTCATCCATACTCTCACCTAAGCGAGTCCATCCTGTTAGGGGGAGTATGTGTTGGTTGAATATCTGATACCTCTGAAAAGTACTGCAACAACTCAGGGGGATCATGTTTTCTTTGACATTGATCTCAAAGGGGGAGAAAAGGAATGGTCTTGATTCTACAGTTGGAGGTCCAAGTAGTCTAGCACAGCCTTTGAGGGTTGCCATCAATGCCAAAGGGGGAGATTTTTGGTAGGTTTGGCAGGAAGGAGTGTGCTTGTCATTGATGGCAAGAACATAAGGAAAAGAAGAAGGAAGTGAATGGATATTAAATCTTAGGAGAGTTAGTGAATGAAGATCAGAATCTCAGAAGAGATGGCGCGATAAAACTCAGATCAAATCGAGACCATCAGATCTTCAAGCTAGATCAACGGCAAGGATGAATTGCGGGGAGACAAATATGAATTAAACTACTCGCCAGTTACAATTGCGCAATCCTTCTAGATCACTAGATCTCATAGCTTCGAAGATATACGACTTCAGTTGATCCAACAAACAATGAGTTTAAGCCAGATTAAATCATGTCCGTCGGATGCACAATCACCAAATCTACGGTAGGGATGAATTGCTGAGTTTGAAAGGAGAATTAAAAATCTTGCTTGTTCTCATCCCACAATTAGTCAGAACCGTTGGATCTTATAGCTTTGAAGATCAACGATTGTGGTTAACTCACCAATCACGCACATATTTCCATTGTGGAGTTGGGTGACGAGTTAAAACACTCGTAGATTGTAGTTGTGCAATCATTCTTGATCGTAGATATGTTTTAATAAATTTCACAACCATTGGATCACTTTTGAGTGGAAGGATAAGATAAGCGAGAAAAACGTTTGAGAATTTGATTATGCAAATTCCCGATAGCCGTTAGATCACTTTCAAGTGGAAGGATAGGATAAGCTAGCAGAGTCGTAACACTAACAGATCAAGCCGTCGATCTAAGATCCTGATCGACGAACAACATTTAGTTCGGGTTTAAAGTCACGAGGAGGTTATGCTCCAAAATGTTTGAGATGTGAAATAACTAAAGCCCGAAAATCTGAAATGAATAAAGACCGTTAGATTTGGAGGACAAATGAGGATCATTGGTTCAGGGATGTTGGTCAGCAGACCACGTCAGTAAAATGGCATAGTGGAAAACCTCATCAAAAGACCACATTAGCAGACTATGTCAACATACCACGTCAGCAAATACGCATGGCATAATCAGGTGATGACAAGCATCAAGAGGAAATTGGCTTGTGCCATGTCAACAAGTGACGTAAGCAAGTTACATCACTCTGGGAGAATTTCTTCGGGAGTTTCACCACCAAGAAATGTCAAAAGTCTTGAAATCCCGAAGGACGAAGGTCCGAAGTCACTCTCAGTATTTGATCTAAGATACTATCCTGACCATTAGATCAAGGACACGTGGCATAGTTAGAGAATGACAAGTGTCAAGTTGAAATAAACATTTTCGGTACTTTCAAATCATGAATTAGAGTGACATGTGGCAACTTATTAGCTTGTGACACATCATCAAGTGACACAGGGAGTTATGTCACTCCGGGAGTTTTCCTTCAGGAGTTTTACCATCGCACTCACCCAATGTCCCAAAGTCCTAAATGTCGAAGACCCGAAGTGAACACGAGATGTCCGATCTGAAAGATCACTTCAAGAGCATTCTTGTTCATTGATTTACTACAGTGGAAGGATAATGTAAGTGGAAGCATTGACCGACATCAAGCGATATCCACCGTTTATGACTTACTGAGCAGGTGATCTCTCTAGAGGAAATAACGGGTTGAGACTCGAAATCTCTGAAGTCCGAAGACCCGAAGGAGATCTCGTCTGTCAATATGATGGTGGGTGCACTCTCAACCATTGATCAAGATACACTGGAAGGATAGCATAAGTATAATAGTCAAAGAATCAGAGTAAAAGGTGGCCATCCATATCAATGGTTGATTAAATCCTGGTCATTATATTAAGCCTTGTAAGAATCAAATATGATGATTGATCTGTTTCCGTGAATTAAATGCAAACCATCTGATCTATTCATGGATTTTGATTCAGAATTTTTGAAAGGTTTGAAACCCAAAATTTCTGAAGGGAAAAGTGTTGAAATTACAACAATCGTCCATTTCAGGAGAATGAATCATGTTCATTGAATTAATAAGCGCTCAAGCACTCGTTAAGCCCAGGTGTATGGTCACTTCTAGTGATCGCATGAAGGAAGGGGCTTAGAAGCCAAAGAAGCCATAATTGACTGGCTGTAACTAACAATGAAGACAAAGAGTTTTGACTGCTAGAGAAGCTAAGGAATCTCAGCATAACGCTCATTGATGATGAACACATGGTTCTAACTACCAAAGATAACAAAGAGTTTCCATGATGACCAGGTAGAGGAATCGACGTGAGAAAAAGAAGAAGAACAGAGAAATGAGTGGATTCTGTAGGTTAGCTATGCAGTTGTGAGGACGAGATGCAGTGAACAACCTGTAGGGTAGAACAATGACGCAGTGAAGAGCATGTAGAGGCATAACGCATCGAGGGCAGATGGCTCACATAGTATAAAAAGAAGAATAACATAAAGCACAAGGGAGGTGAGCAGAAAGACATTGATGCAGGAAGAGCAGAGTGGTGTAGCAGAACAATGATGAGACTGGTAAGCCATAGACAAATGTTGTATCACTATGATAAATTCAAGAAAAGAAAATATTTATATTCCAGGGTGTTAGGGAGGTGCTAGGGAGGATTGTTGTCCTCAGAGTTTCAAGTAGGTGCTTGAACACAGGGAGTTGTAGTCTCCATCTGGTTGCAGCAAGAAAAACCAGGGTGGTAGGGTGGTACAAGGGAGAACTATTGTTATCTATTATACAAGTTAGTTCCCGTGTGACTGGAAGTTGGTGCTTCCATTTAGTTGGTGCTTCCTTCTAGTGGGTGCTAGAGAAACCAGATAGTTGGTTCTCTCAGCAAGTTGTCTATTGTAAAATAGAGGTTGTATCCTTAGGAGGAGTTGGAGCTCATATGAATGATAATGTACAGAAAATAAATATTACTTATCATATCAAGAAGAAGAGGTTTTTCCCTTTATGGGTTTCCCTAGGAAATATATGTCTCCATATATTTCATGTGTGTGATTGATGTTGAATATTCTACTGCTTACCTCCCTGCATTATTGTGATCATCATTGAGTGTTCTGTAAGAGTTTAAAATAGGCATAATTTCTTAAGCACAGTAACAATTGATTCACCGCCCCCCCACTTAGTTGTCCAACACATGTCATCATGCATCATCCTACTACCTAGTTACATGCATGTCAATTAGCACAAGAAGTCGAGACCATCCTTCAGGCCCCATCCCTAAAGGCTTCATTACCAACTATCCCTACCCTGGGGTTGCCCATGCACCGACCCAAACCTTGAAGGTCCAAAATGTCTCTCCAACCAAAATGGATGAACATCGCAAGCAATGTCACACCTAATTCCTTTAACAGATACAACCCAACCCTTGCTACTCTTATTATCTTGAACTAATATAATCCATATCACCCCTAATCTTTATTACCATTAATGAGTACATATCCTCTAACCCTAAACCAGTTTAACTTGACCAAGAATCTTTCGCCCTTATAGTCATTGACCCTTGTAAACTCTAGACCCTATAACTATTAAACTATTGTCACCTTAATTTATTAATTTCTATATAACCTAAAGAGTGTAAACACTAATTAACCCATTTAAAAACAAACCTTTATAACCCATATGAACCCTAATGAGTATGATCCATATAATCCAAAGCCCATAAAATTACAAGTCCTAACCCATAACCTCTATTATGCATATAACTTATAATCACTACCACCCCTAAAATCTATAATCCATTATTTGCCTAATGCTTAAACCCTTATATTTATGCAATCCCTAATTATATAAACCTTAGTGTCTTTAACCCTTATGGACTTTAAAACCTAACTCATCTACACTTATAATAGTTATGACCCCCAAGTATTAACGTATATAACTCTTAATCCTTAAAACCTATAACCACTAAGCCCTATAACCTATAACCCTTAACCTATGTAACTCCAAATCCCAATAGCCACTACAACATTACCCTTAACCTCTATAACTCCAAACCCCAATAGCCATTACAACATTAAAATTTGTACCCCTAATAATAGAAAAATAAAACCTTAACATTAAACATCTAATTTCTAATGATATTTATAATTATCACCCTTAATCTCCAAAGTTATAATTATTGTTACTCTTAAAACCACTATTACCTATAAACCTAAATTACCAAAAACCTTATAATTACAAACCTTTATCACCTATAACATTATCCCATGAAAAACCTATAACGCCTAACACTTAATTAGTATAACCTATAAACCCTAACACCCTAACTTTGACACCCTAATAACCTTGTCTCCTATACCCCTAACCACTAAAATTTATAAAACTTTCACCAAACCCATATCACACATAAATAACATCTAATTACCCCATATCCCCTTTAACCCTTAAATTCCTTATAATTCCAAAATCCAACACTTATAACTACTAGTCCTTATAACAATTAATCCCTATAATAACTACCCATAATACAATATAACCCTTATCTCTTAGCCATTATTACCCATATAACTCATAATCATATAACCCCTTACACCCCTAACCCTTGACCCATATAACCCATAGATATAAACCCTAATAATGTTTAATGCTCAAAAAATTTAAAAACAGTGTTTGCGGCTCGCTAGAAGCCTACCTTCCTTGAGTGTGTGAGGCTGCACGTTTTGAGTTCCCGTGACGATATTTAAAAATTAGATATAATTTATTTAGAACTTTAAATAAAACTTTAAAAATTAGATATAATATCTTTGGAACTTCAAGTATGGTACTTTGATCCCTCTTACACTAATCCCAAGGAAGTTTTTAATGATACCTTCGGATGGACTCTCACATTTATTTTATTTTATTTGGATGAAATCCATAATAAAACTTTTAAATAAAAAAAAATTAAATACTCATTTATCATCATATGATGAGCCGCCACTAAAAATAAATGATTAAGAAAAAAATAAAATAAAATCACACTAATTCACTAATTGTAATTAGTAAAATTGTATTTAAAATTTTTGCAATACGAATAACCAGTAAAGTAAAAATAGTAAAAGAAATTGTAATACGAATAACCGGTAAATTATATTTAAAATAGTAAAGTTGTGAGATAACCAATAATTATCTTCTTATGACATGAGAGATAATACAAGCTACATCAGTCACTTAAATGTTGCTAATCAACAAAAGGATAAGTCGGCTAATCAACATAAGGTTATCCATCAATCTATGACTAGATGGAGGATTTTTCGCGTTGATTGCACCGTGACTATGGATTAAAATAGCAGGGTAAATTGGTTCTCTGGACCATTTTAACAAACTAATTTATTTGGACAAGGAGGGAATCGAACCAAAAACCTCCAACCAATTTTATCCACTTCTCATACGCTATATGTGGCCAGAGCTGTGAGCATATGAACAATTTGCATAAGGAATGAATGACTCAGTGCACCATGCCCCCTGTCCCCACCAAGCTTCCTTCAGACATTCCAAAATTTGAGGGCAATAATGGTGAGGATCCAAGTGATCACGTTACTACTTTTCATCTTTGGTACTCGTCCAATTCTCTTAATGACGATTCTATTCGTTTGAGACTGTTTCAATGCACCCTCACGGGGGTTGCAGCGAAATGTTACATTGAGTTACCGGGGGGAACATATGGTAATTTTAATCAGATGGTTCTAGTATTTCTCAACCACTTCCAGTTGTCGGTTCGTTACGATGTCACCATAGAACTCTTGTCGGCCTTTCGCCAAGACAAAGCCACCCACATCTCAGACCATATCCAAGAGTGGCATAGACAAAAAAGGTTGATCAAAGCCTACATTCCTCCACAGTTCCTTTTGGAATGGTTTCTTAAGTCTTTACTGCCTTATATTTCGAAGGATGTTTCTACATATGGGGTAACATCTGAGGAGGAAGAAATTTTTAAATCCCAACAATTGGATCTCATATATGCTCAGTCTAGGATGTTATACAAAATTCTTCCTGATGCACCGAGGTCAAATTATGACCCGAGACAAAAGCCTGGGCCTCATGTCGATGGAATCATTGGATCTGTAAATACTAAGTCTGCAGACTTGGTGATGAACCAATTAAAAGAGTTGTCTCTAAGACAGTCTGTAGTAGGACCAACTTCATCTGCTTCCTCTACTCCCACTTAGTCGATGGATGTGCATTATGTGCAGTAATCGACCAACCCAAATGGTAACTAGCAACCAGGAGGGAATCAAAGGAAAGGACGTGATAACAATCGTAAGGATGGGGGGAATAATAATAATAATAAACCCAAGGAAAACGCTAACATTGATAGATTGAATGTTAATGCTAGTGGGGTCAAAAAGATAAGAGGAAGGTGAATGTTCCTTGTAAACTTTGTACAAATGATCACCTTACCCACTTATGCCCCAAACTTCTTATGTCCTATGCGGAGTAGCGTTTTGATGGCTATGTGCTTGTAACCAATTGACTGAAGATAATAAAGAAGAAGAGTTGGTGGACGTAGCCCCAGGGTGGAGGTGAACCGCATAAACACTGTGTTGTCTTTCTTTGTGCTTGTCTAGATGTGTTTATATCTTATTTTTCTAAGTGCTTAGAGATGATTAGATAGATACGCTTATGCTTAGTGCTAATGATGTATAAGAATGTTATATCTGATCTATATAAATGTGTTGAGTGCTTGATCTGCTAGATTTGACCTGTCTATTGATATTGAGTGCTTGAGTACGTTATATCAGTTTGAATGCTGTGAAGCCATGCTTTATCAACGAAGTGATTATTGATTGTGTATTGAGGAATTGACGGTGCTAAGTGATTTATTAAGTATTATAATCACAGATCTATGTCCCAACTAAGGTTGCAGACACTTGAGTCTTTCAACCACCCGTGCCTCTACCTTAGGTGAGACTTCATATGCTTCGCAGGTGTTGCCAAAAGGACCAGTAGTTAAGGATTTTTTGGTGCGTTTTTGTAGCATTGAACCCTGGGTCTACCCATGTGCCAACAAATGGTTCCATTGTCGGGACTTGAAACTATGATTATTGGGAATTGAGAAAGAAGAAGCTTTGTGCAAAGATTCATCCTGAAATTGTGAAATATATGTGCGTAGATAAGTGCCCTAGTGCGCAATATTCTACTTGACTTATAAATCTCTGTGCTAAAAGAAATAAGCCCGATCTGAAGAAAAGAGTTCAGATTTGAAGAAAAGAAGCAAGATCTAAAATCTTTGTGCTCTAAGAAAGGCAAAAGTAAGAATTTTTTATTAAAAGAGGTAAGATCTGCAAGCTCGGTGCTTTGATAAAGGTAATAATAGTTAAAAGTTTTAGATCTGGAAGCTTTGTGCTTTGTAGAAGTAAGATAAGTGGAATTTTTTTTGTTTCTAGAGTATGGATCTAGGTATGTTTAATAGAGTCTGTCCTAGTTTGAAAACTAGGGTATTAATAGATGAAAGAAGATTTGATATGAGTAGATCTGATAAGAATAGTGAAAGAGATGTTATACCTATGCATAGAAATAATGTTTGGACTAAAAAATGGATGCATGATCCTAGAAAGAATTTTTTGTAGGATAGCTACCATGATCCTAGTGCGCAGTACAAGAGAAGCTAGAGATTATTTAAAAGAAATAGAGGATTAACTCTCTATTACAGCTAAAGAAAACTGGGACATCTTGCTAAGGCATGCCCTGGGAGAAGACCTAGTTTTCTTTGTTGCAAAGCTATGAACCATGAAGTGTTGGATTGCCCTAGAATGATTGCTAAGATTGAAAGTATGAACATGAGACAAGAAAAACCTAAGGCAGATCCAGAAACTAAGGCTATAGCAGAACCCCAAAAAGAATTAGAGAAGGTATCGCTACAGATGAAAGAAACCTTGAATGACCATCGACATGTTAGATTATCAAAGATCTTTAAAGACAAGGAATGCCTTGAAGAAAGAATAGGAGACTTCGACATTGATTGTGTTCTAGATGAGGAAACACAGGTGAATATCATGACAGAGAAAACTTGGGATGTTATAGGAAGGCCTGCTATGATTCCTTCATTAGGAGGAATAGGGATATTCAGAGGAAAACTGGTAAACCTATGTGGAAAGCTCACTTAGATATTTATGAATTCCAATGGAACTTCGACAGAAGAAAATTTTGAGATTATTCAATTTATTGAGGACCGAGCCCCATTTACCATGTTACTAAGGAAACCTTGGATTGAAAGAGATCAAGCCAGACGAAAAGAAGAAGAAGAAGTTTTGGAGCAGAAGAGACAAGAGTTAAAAGATTTCATGACTAGAAGGATCACATACTTGATTTAAGAACATGAGAATAGGTCGAAACTACTTAACACTAGAGACCCAGATGTCGAAGCTGCAAGAACATTAGAAGACCCGCAGAAGACTAAAGTACCTATTTCGGATAAAGAAGAGGTGTTAATCCCAAATCCTAGGAAACAATCTCAACAACGCGAAGTGACTATGACCAAAGAAAATAAGAATCAAAATGGAAAAAGGACTACCGAGACGAAGCTCACTAGGAGGAAGGCTAGAAATCTAAGTAAGAAGAGAGATAAGTTTGAAAAGTTACAGAAGGTTCCAGAGGGAACTTCGCAGACAAAAAATTTGCAGAATTGGATCTTCGTCGGATATCATAACAGCGAAACATGGCACTTCGCCATGGCAAGGAAATATAGTCATTAGGACCGATATATCTGTTCGAATTCCACTTCGAATGGGTCAGAAAGCAGTTATAGCTTGACACCAAACCGTTGGACCGTGCCATAATGGGCAGAATAAGAGTTAATGAGGCTTCATACCCATTACAAGCAAACCGTTGCCGAGTTGCCTATTTATCCCATCGCGCCATGCACAGAGAACACTTTTGATAACCAAGAATTTGAGCCCGCAGACCAAGTGAATTGTATATAGTGATCATTTCCCTCTTGTTGTTTATTCTAGTGCAATATCTGAGTTAATTATGAACCCGATATTATTAATCACGAGCGCATATGTCCGACAATCTCACCGCAGTTGAAGAATCAGTAACATAAGTACTCCTCGACTTGATGACTAAAAGAGTCATGTCGGAGAGAGGATTGTCTGCCGGTATACAAGCATCATTGACGAGAGGACTTTCGGCCTCTTCGTCCACTACTCAAACCAAACCATCATGGCCCGCAGACGAAAAGTGAACCAAGCACAGAGACTATCTTGTCAATGCAAAGTTGATTCCAAGCATTTTACTCACCTATCTACCACCTCTGAGCGGCGCAATAAATCGAGACAGTGTGCCCAGAGACTTTGAGTACAAATTGGTCACTGCGTACCTCCCGAAGGGGATACGCCCAGTTCGTGCAGATCAAGAAAATATAGCAGCATTGAAGTTTAGTGACTTCAACCTCGACAACAGGAAGGTCTATAGCATGCTTGCCCCACATAAGTACTTGACTAGGAAAAAAGGAAAGAATTCAAAGATCGTCCCTCAATCATGGACCCATAACCTCGTGCAATCCACACTGCTCAATGTCATGAAGATTCCTCACTTTGGAAGGCACCAAGAAGTGAATGCATGCATCAAGTTGTTGCTATCTTGTTACCATGGTGGATACTTGTGGTTAAACCGTCGTATCACAATGGATCCAACATTAATCAATCAGATCATAGGGATGAGTATGCAAGGCCCTGACCCACATGATTTCTACCTCAGAAAAACAATGGATCGCGCTCTAGAACAAAGGATCAAGGACACATACATATATGTCGAAAAGGGAACGTGAAGCTACAAGGTAGCTTCTATCCAAAGCAATGCAATGCGCCTAGCCTTTTAATTGATCGCGAGAAAGTTGGTCCGCAAGAACCGACCCACCCAAGTCATTAGTTTTGTAGTCGACCTCCTAGGAAAGTGCACAAAGGGCCTACAAATGAATTGGGTGAAGTACCCCGTGAACCAGTTGGAACTGGACTGTAGGGAAACACAAGATCAAGGATATGAGTTCCACTTTAGTTGGATTCTAATCCTGATTTCTTTCATCACATGGGAGATGCTGGAAGGTGTGACCTTCCCGGAAATCGATCCCTGTGAACCTCTAGATGTGAAGTTCAGTACATTGTGGTATTCCAGTGACATGAAAAATCAATGGCATTCAAATTCCGTATTCCACACATATTATAATCTGCTGAAGTTATATATCCATTCCAAGCCTCACATCATGCCAAATACTCTCCATAGGTTTCTTCCTTTAATGAAATTCAGCGCGGATCACCTTTTCATTTATATTACAGCATGCACTGACGAGCACAAGAAACAACTTCAATCTTACTACAAGTTGATAAAGGAGGACTGAGAAGAAATCACCAAGGATTGGTCAGTGGACCTCCTCATTCCAACAGACCCTATGGAGATATCCAATTTAGACAGTCCATAAATTGCGTCGAATACACTCGGACCTAGCAATATAAAGAAGACCAAAGAGGTCCATGATTTAGATAGCACATTTGTGAAGACCTCTTCCATCTCAACAGAGAAAGGAGGAGATAGCAGAGAGATATATGGTGCAAAAGTTGAACAAAAGAAAGACGAGGTTACACCACCTAGAGACAAGGAGGATCCCTCAAAGAAAAGGAAGGTTTCCCTGCCAAAACCTTCCTCTCAAAAGAAAGTGAAAGAAACCATGACCAAAATGCAGACCATCCTCACCTCTGACGACTTCGATTTCATCATAGCAGCCCTGAATGATGCTTCGTTGGAGATAGCAGAGAAAAAAGAACCTAAGCAGGAGGAGGTGTTCCATCGAATTAAGGATGAGCTCTAAGGAGTGCAAAAGGCACTACAATCCAGCTGCACAGTCTCCACTCCGCCTCTGTCAGCAGGAACATCAGAACTGGGAGATGAGCCAACTCAACTCCACTGCATCGCTGATACAATTGAATCTTGCCTTCAATGAGCTCAGGAAGAAACAATGCAAGCTACCCAAGCCTTGGCACAAGTACATGGAGACATTGTAGAACAACACAGTACTGCAGAATGAGAAAAGCTTTCTTTGTAAGAGAAGTGGAATGAAGAAAAATCACAACTGGAACAAAGCAAGGAATAGTTTCTTGCAGAGCAACTCAAAGTAAAGGAAATGGTTCACAGAGCACTTCACTCTGTGACAGTCGTAGAAGTAAAGACTGAAGAAGGAGTTCCACAGCAGGTGACACAACTTGAAGAAGTAATCCAGTAGCGCATAACAGACTTGGAGCTCCACACTATGCCCGAGACCCCTCAAGATGTAGGAGACCAAAGGGAAGCAACTTCCTGCAGCGTAGTTGACAGACTAAAATATCTTTCCTTGGAGTGTAAGCTGCTGAGTAACCGCAGCACCCAAACATATGAGAACCTCACCAAGAATCCAGAGTTGCAGGCATTAGAGTCGCAGCTCAAGGAAACAAAGAAGCATGCAGACACACTATAGGTGCAGCTGAAGGCCTTTTCGGCAGTGGAAAGAATGAAGTGGTCTCAAGAGAAACGCACCGCTTAGCAGCAGATCCATATGATTCAAAGAAGAGTGATGGAAGTTACTCAACGGCTTCAACCAGTGCAAGATAAGTCATGCCAATTATTCATAGAGATTGAAAGCCGAGGAGCAGAGATAGAATAGGTTGCCATTGCAGTAGAATAATGCCTAGAATGGCCTATGAAGGACACAGTGATCTAGGAGTTCACCGAGCAAGAGGTCGTCCCACAGCAACAGGTCGAAGCATCTCGAGTCAATCTCGAGGCCTTCGAAGCAGAACTGGTCAGATCTGAGAAACTCAGGATGAGTCATAGGTGAGTGTTGGGGGCCTGTTGGCCCTTGACCAAGTTTTGGGAGATTATTGGTCATATTGACCTATTTTGGGACTTCAACAACCTGTTGAAGGAGGAGTGTTATCACTAAAATTTCTTCTGCAAATGGTAACAAGAATCCAACATCTCCAAACATCTACTAGTTCACCCATGGACCAAAAATGCATTTCCAAAAGGCCCAAAACTATACGATCAACAATAAAATCAGCATGCACTAAGACTACATAGGGGGTGCATGCACATGCACCATTTAGAAACACAGGAAAAAGTGCACATGCACACGATGTGCGACTGTGGACGCAAAAAACCGTGCATCCCTCAAAACAACGCATTTATGATATTGGTCGTCCTCCCACCCACTTCTGGTTCATCTTCCATGTCGATTTGACATCCAAATTTCAGCTGAATTCGGTTGGGTGGTTGGTCAAAGACCTAAGGGTGCCCTAAATGGCCCCTTGTTCACACTAAAAGCTGGTTGAATAATTCCTCAAATTTATTCTATAAAAAGAGGCCCTGGGTGCACTACATTTTCAAAGGAATTCATTTTTATTGTTATGTTGTTGATATTCTCTTGGAGGATCCTCTTTCCTCATCAAGAGCATGCTAGCACCATTTCAGTTAGCCATTCATATCACCTCTAGATTGGATGTGCTTTGGATTCTCTTCACCATTTCTTTTTAGTTCCTCACTTGTAAGAATATATCAATATTTGGGGGTTCAAGAGCCCTCCCTTGGAGGAAGATGGGACCCAAAGTCTCCCTTTCTCTTTGGTGTTTTCTTTCCACTAATATAATCTTTTCCATTGGTGGCATGAGTCTTGTTTGTTTCTTGTTCTAATGTCCTTATGCACTATAGTTTAATTGCTTTTATCCTTCTTAGTTTAATTATTTGCTTATCTTTTATGATTTACACTTCTAACTCTTTCCTCTACTGTTGTCTTGCCTAGATGACTCGATTTGGCTTGTAAGCACCCTTATTTTGTTCATTTAGCTAATAAAAGAGGTGCAACGGATTGGCAACTCCATTGGGGAAAGGTATCAACTCCCTACCCCATTTGGGTTATTTTAGCTCTTCTTTTTGTTTATTTAACCTGCAGGAACCATAATCGGCCTAAGCTGACCTGCAGAAAGCCAAATTCAAAGATGAGTTGAGAGAATTTCATCCAGAATTTTTCTTCACGATCGTGTAACAGACGTGCGTGAGTTTTTTGACACACAGGCACATCTTTAGTGCATGTGCACAACACCACTATATTGCTTAGCGCCTTATGCACACCTGCGCCCATAAGTTACTTTCAGTTTGTGCATTGGCGCTCACAACACCTCTATCTATTCTGAGACCCGCGCACCTGTTAATGTTTATACTATTATTATAGTTCTTTGCATTTCATAAATATAAGAGCATAATAATCACAAGATCACTGAGAAATACACATCCACAATAGACACAACATTTATCCTGGGAAACCCTCTAGGGGAAGAAAACCCAACAAAAACTTCCTTATCATAAATAGCTTATCAAATGTTCAAGAGATAACTCAACCAATACAGAAA